>VXAY01005793.1:191793-290145 GCA_013399855.1 Oxyruncus cristatus | reverse complement strand
ATATATGTATATAAGTTTGCTATGAGAATGTGTCCTGACATTCTTTCTCCAGTAAGTAGTCTCTGAAGTCCTTAGGGGCACATCCTACTGAGTCACTCAAAACTTAGCATAAGGGTTTCTGCTACAGAAATGGTTTCCTTTATGTTCAGTCTGTGAGTGCTCCTAAAGTACTCTCTTAAGATGTGAGCTTAAGTGTGTGACTGTCTCAGGGCTTTAAAAGTGATGCCTACGTTCTGCAGGTCTTAATAGTTCTGATATAAAGAGATATTTTTTTTCCCTATTGATTTCTGAAAGCTCTGACTTAGCACTTGTGAGTTGCTGTCATGACATATAGAAGGAAATGCAGTCAAGATTAAATGTGTTATGGGACCTGTCTGAGGATCACAGTTGCTAAAGTACAGGAATGATTTGTCTTGAGCATCCTCAGCCACTGAGCTATAGGCAGACCTTACAAAACCCTCCCGAGAGTACCTGGCTTATGCTGGTGCAAGATTCAGTCGAGGGAGGTGATTCTGCCCCTCTGCCCCACTCTGGTGAGTGCAGAGCTGCCTCCAGCCCTGGGGGCCCAGCACAGCAAGGACATGGAGCTGTTGGAGTGAGTCCAGAGGAGGTTCCAAGATGATCAGAGGGATGGAGCAGCTCTGCTGGGAGGAAAGGCTGAGAGAGTTGGGATTGTTCAGCCTGGAGAAGAGAAGCTTTGGGGTGACCCAATTGTGATCTTCCAGTGCCTGAAGGGAGCCCACAAGGAAGATGGAGAGAGACTATTTCCAATGGCCTGGAGTGACAGGACAAGGGGCAATGGCTTCAAACTGACAGAGAGCAGGTTTAGATTGGATAGTAGGGAGAAATTCTTCCGTGGGAGGGTGGTGAGGCCCTGGCACAGGTTGCCCAGAGAAGCTGTGGCTGCCCCATCCCTGGAAGTGTCCAAGGCCCGGTTGGATGGGGCTCTGAGAAACCTGGGATAGTGGAAAGTGTCCCTGCCCGTGGCAGGGGGTTGGAATTAGGGGATCTTTAAGGTCCCTCCCAACCCATGACACTCTATGATTCTGTGATTTAAGTGTTCTGTTGCTGAACGTATCTTCGCATTATTAAGTTACAGCCCAGCATAGTGTGCACATGGATTTATTGCTTGGCCTTCCTTTTGTGAACTTCTAGTATTTATCCAAAAATCAGTATGGTAAAAATATGGGAAAAATATGGCACAAACACGCTGAAACAAAAGTACAAAAATGTTCCCTGTGGTGTAATATGTATTTTTAAAAGGTTGTCTAGACAGAGTACCAGGTGATTTTCTTTGAGTGAGCTGATGTCAAACAAGCAAAAAGATTTATGGAAATGACAAAATGCAGAGTACTTCTAGTGAGACATAAAATTGATTTTAACATGTGGAAGATGGAAGATACTTACAGCTATCAGTGTATAGCACCATGTTTATTACAAAACTCTGGTAGTGATTTGCTGTAAACTTCAATTTTTGTGATACCACCAGGTTTGGAATAACAAATTTTACCTTTTTGCTTTGCTAATTCATTTCCCCTCAAGGCATAAAGCACTTTGGCATTGTATCAGGTTAATATTCATATTCTGCATTCTATCTGCTAAGTATCTTTTTCATAACTGAAAGTTGGTGGTCCACCTGACCCTTACGTCTCTAGAAGTGATTTCTACATGAAAGAAATTTTTTTATCTTCCATAAATCTTTGTATCTCTATGTCAACCCAAAAGTAAAATCTTGCTAAAATATGGGGGTTTGCATGCTATTGTGAAATGTATTGGAGAACCTACAATTTTATTATGTGTCAAGCTTTAGCAAACATTGGTATTGTGAGAACGTTTGCTGAGAGTTTATTCTTAGAACTGTAAAAGAACATGAAACCCACATTTCAGTTGCAGTGACTCGGCGACTGATTTTATTTTTTTTAATAATCCTCCTTTAATTTTTGTGTTACAGAGGAGCAAGTTGGCACTTGTATATTCTGACTGGCTGCCATCTTCTTTTTTATTTGCAGAGTGACTCTGAAATTATGGTGATGGAAATGAGAGCTGAATATGGCCAACATAGGTAGTGGCATGTAGTGCTAAGATGGAAGAATGAACTGTGTGTTGTAATAGGTACTCCGCTGATACCTAACGAGTGGTTGCCCTTTCGAACATAATTTTTGAGGAGCTGGGTATATTGGGGCCTGGTTTTCAAAACTGTTGATAACTCATCACATTCTACAGAGATCACTAGAACGTGCTGGCTAATGAACATTTCTAAAAATCTAATATTGTCCATTTACTGCCCGGTTTCTGTGATCATCCTGCTCCTGTGGGAAGATACTATTTCCAGCCTTGGTACCACGTTAACTGAGGTATTTCTTGGACACTGATTCCCCAGTTTGCCAAACTTCTCCTGTTAGTCCCAGCTGCAAAGTTTCAGGCAACTGTTTTTCTTTCCTTGATGATTTGCTCAAATTTCAGGGCTGCTGCCTCTGCTCTTGCTGCCTTCTAATCATCTGCTTATCAACTCCACATTGCATCTGGAGAAGGCTTGTGCTTCACTGTCTGGGAACTGCTTCTCTGGGTACTGGCATAGTTACCATAAACTGTGGTTTGAGAGAGTCCATCAGTGCAGTTCTGTGCATACGACAGTTGCAATGGTAAAATGTTTAGGAAACAACAGGAATGGCAGAAAAATTTATGGCAATTTTCCTCTAATGTTCTCCTGATGACAGATACTTTCAATACAGATACTCGCTCAGGTGACATAGTTTGCCTACCTAGTAACCTCCTTGAGGATCTCTATTCCAAAGTCTGATATAGTTTCTTCCTGAAACGTTTTTCAGTTTTTGCACCCACAAAGTCTTGTGACAAGATAGAGGTATTTACCCACTGCATTGATATCTATGTCCTTTTGTTGATTTTCAGTCTGGCTTTGAGGCCCTTTAGTGCTTGCTCTGAAAGAGGCACTAGGCTGTCCCTCCACACCCCATCTGCTTATCATGCATGATTTTGTGGACTTCTACAGTAACTTCCTTAAGTTTCCAGAACAAAAGGCCCCGGTCTTCTCACTGATTCCTCTATAGCTGTCATAGCAAGGCTTTTATGGTGATTCTTGCCCCCCTCTGAATCCTTTTTTTGGTCTAACTCACTCTTTGGAGGTGAGGAGACAGAGAGTGCACATTGAGTTCAAGATGTGGGTACAGCTGTGTTTGAATGTTGGGTTTTTTTAGAGTCTATTCTATCTTGCCTAATAGAATGTAATGTTTGCTTTACTTCTTGGCTCTTCCAAAATACTGAGCTGACATTTTTATGTTGCAACCCCGAGATGTCACTGCTGACTGCTATAGGTCAAATCAGAGGCCAGCATCTTATGTGTGAATCTGGATTTAACCCACAGATACTGCTTTTATTTATATATTTACATTGAGAGCCACTTGCTGTTGTTCAGGCTCTTACTCTTGCAAAGCTTTCCTACAATTTTTAACAGTCTGCTCTTATCCTTGCTACCCTGCAAAATCCCTTTGGTGACTCTTTTTTTTCAGCAGTGCAGGTTCTCCTCCTTCCAAGTTTCCTGTTGTTTAACCTGTTATTTATCCACCCCAGGACATGTTGCCTTATCCAAAACGAGTCACATGATGTTACTGTGAGACTGCCAGTGCTTCTTCCCCATCTCTCCCCATAGCAGTCCAGGGAGGTTTTGAATTCCCTGCCATCAAACAAACCAGCCCAAATACTTTGATTATCTTCATCTTAATCCCCTCCCAATCAAGCCTCTGCAAATACAACCAACCTTCCTTTTACTGCTACTGATCTCCAGGGAGAGACCTCGAAGGGACACGCACCATCCTGCAAGGGCTTGTAGCATATGATTAGGAGAACATACTTATTAAGTGAAACACATTTGTACCATCTGTTAACACTTTTAAATTAAAGTAAGCCCCCTAAAATAGTTTTGCTAAGAACGAATTCAAATTTAGAATCTTTCCCTGCAAAATTGAATCATCCCTTTTTAGGCTTGTTTGTTAATATCCCAGACCAAGCACTGAGTGATGAAGCAGTATTTTAAGGTACCATTCTTCTGTTTTTCAGTTTGGTGTCCTAACCAACTCTTTATTTTTTTTAATTTTTTTTTTATTTTTCTCCAAATCCTTTTTTCCTTGAAATTGAGTCTGCTACTGTGGGGGTTCAGTCTCTGTTTCATTAATCCCCCTACTGGTAACATGCCTGTTATCTGGTCTAAAGATTGACTTCCGTGATCTTGCTGCTTCATCTGGAAAATTGTTTAGGGTATAAATCTCTGTGCAGATTAGCGTGTCTCATTCCCTCAAGGGGAATTCCATTTTGCCCTTTCTTAATGTTAACTCTTTGGCCTCAAGAAGTTTGTTGATTTTATTATTGATAATCAAGTTTGATATGATGTATTTTACAGAATATTGACTTATTTTCTGGCTAATTGGGCACTGAGTGGAGCCAGGCCAGCTGATTACGTGATTTCCCATTGACACTGCCAAAATACAGGAGGTGGTAGAGGAGACACACTCCTCCCTTCCTCTTTGAGGCAGTTTGATTTATGTGTGGGGCTTTCAATTTTGCATTTTGTTATTATTTATGGTGTTCTTTAGTCTCAGAAGATGTACTGAAATTGTGCTATGCTTTTGCAGCAGGAAATTTGTGCCATTGACACAGGAGAAATTTTCTGATAAAATTATTCTAAACCAACAGGGATGATTTTGCTTTACGTTTTAAAGTCACACTCTTCATGCTCTAGCAATTAGTGCCCACGGATAAACATTTTGGAAAATAACAAGGAAAGTAAAACAATTAAAATCTGAACGGTGTATTTAGAAGGAATTAAAATAAATGACAATCCTGGCATGTTTGTTGCTCATCTCCACGTATGTCCTGCATGGAATACTGCGGGAATGCACAGTTCTGTGACTCTTGATTTGGCAGACTTACCCATCTATTCTACATGTGTGCTTGAGTTTCTAACAGCTCATTTTCATCCTGTTACGTGCCATTAAAAATTTCCATCTTCAGAGGCAGCACTCCTGTGTTTTCAGGCTTCCTGTAGCACCTTCCATTCAGAGACACTTCCTGTCTCACATGAGTGAGGAAGATTTTGTCTCACATGAGTGGGAAGATTTTGGTTGGAAAGGTAGCAGTGCCATGAAGAAACATTGCAGAGGATTAGCAAAGTCAACTGTTTCACTCCACAGTGCTTTATCTAAGAAATTCAGATTATGTTGTTGTTGTTTTTTCGGCCAGATTTTTCGCGCCAGGGTGTTCTGTTCTCTGCTGATACACACTAGTGTGTTCTTTAACTGGTCATGTTCACAGGTGGGAGTAAGAGAATAAAACAAACAGGAGATTTACACTGTCAGTTTTGGTAGAAATTAGGAAAGAGAAAGGCAAATTGTCAAAATGCGTAAATTATAGCAGCCTTGCTCAAGGTGTGAAATCTGGACTTGAGCATGTCTAGATACACATGCAGTAAGGTAAATCTATAACCTGGAGAAGTAATGAAAATAGAAAAGGGAAAGGTTGGCAAAGGACTACAGTTTTTTGAAGGAAATTGTGAATTATAAGATGCATAGGATGTAGCCACACTCTCTTACTAGTTTATTGTATTACTTTAGCACTATAACACATTCACCTCACAAACGCCTTTTGGTAGAGGGAAATTCCATTATCTTCATTTAATCAGACACAGAAGTAAATTAATTGCCTACAGTTGTATAGATAACATGAACCAGGAGTTGCTTTGGACTGACATATCCCTGTCAAGACATTCTGGGTCTTGATGTCTCACCTGGACTAGTGCCCTGCACTTCCTTTTGCTCGTGCAAGTGTCACACCCTTTGGTATCCATGCTTTGTGGTGAACTGATTTTGTGTCTTGGATACAAAGCTTTGGGGAACAGAAAAACAGCATCCCTTGTACAGATAGAGATTCAATACATCTGGCCCAGAGCACAGACACTTCTGCAGTCGCTGTCTGGGTCTGGCAGTGCTGTGTCATGCAAGCCAGTGCTGCCCATGCTGGGGGCCAAGAGCTCAGTGCTTGGCTTTTGCCTTTGGGACATGAATGTGGCCGGAGTGCCGTGATAATAACAAGAAATTGCATTTTATTTGCACTATCACATCACATTGTTATTTGCCTCAATTTCCAGGGCTGGCATCAGCAGAGGAGACATTAATCTTGTACAATTGCATTTGCAGACATGACGGATCCATTTGGTGATGGAATAAATGGGAAGATGATTATTTTTACTGAGCTGCTAGGACCTGTCTTTTTTTCCCCCCCGTCTCTACAAACTCTTTCACTGTTGCTTTCACTGTGGCTGTATTACCAATGTCAGCAAAAGATGTCTCATTATACTACCTGGAGCAATTAGAAGTTCCTGTCAGTATGTGTCTGGTGTTCTCCTGTCTATTTAATAATAAGTGAAAATGTTTACATTCCAGTTAGTTTGTCTTTTTAAGAAAGAAGTTTACATGCTTCAGGTTTTATTATTTATGTCTTTGTAATTTTTTTTTAAATCATAAAGATCAGCAGTTCCTTTGGTATCCCTTATACAGTAGTTAATGATTTTTTTCAGCCTCTTTCAACCCTTCAGTGTTACTTTTTTTCCTGTTGAGATACGCAGCAGCGAGCTATATCTTTGGACAAGCATTTTAAAATAACTATTTATTTAACATATAATTTATATATAACTACATTCCTTAAATATGGAATGAGTCATTAGTGATTTCTTGATGAGGAAATAATGAGAAATACTCACTAAAATGCTGCATTCAGCAATGAATTTTGTATTTGCAAAATTCCTAGGAGCAATATGCTAACTACAAGAAGAGCCTGAATAAAATTATTGGTTTTGCCCTTTCTGTTGTCTTGGCTGTGACTGACAAATATGATTATTATCTTTACTACCATATGATTTAGCTTATATTAAATATAAACTTAGTCTCAGTTATGCTTGTCTGGACATGTTTCAGAACGTTCAGCTTTCAGTAGAAACATTAATAATCAGTTTTTGAGTTATCACTAGTCAAATTATAACCGATAGAAGTGCATCCTTTATATACATCTGTATGAGAGCTTTTGTAGTTACACATTTTTTTTTCTGCTATGACCTTGATGATGACAAGTTTGCAATAAATCTTAGACTTGCAGTTGATGCAGGTCCTAATGTATTTTACTGTAAAGGCAGGAAAGATAGAAAAAGTCTCCTTGGAGAAATTTAAATCTTACTCAGACTATACATTTCCACTCTAAGACAGAAAAAAATGCAATATAGAGTGTTGTTAAAATCCTGCTTTAAACTACTAAGAATACATGATAGACTGGAAGAAAAACCTGATGTGTTTTTCTTCATGTGCTGATTGAGAAACAAAGCAGGCCTTCCAGGTTTCCTTCCATTTGACTTTAATGCTGGGTTTTCCTATTGAAATGGGAAAACCTAATTCAACTTTAGAAAGCAGAAAAGAATCCAGGATATAAATATGTCTTGAATAATTGTGAAATAACTTATTGAAAAACTTCCACTCTTGAAACTTACTGGAAGGACTCTGTGATATGGAATATAGATTTGACAAAAAAAAAAAAGAAAAAAAGAAAAAAAAAGGGATCAGGAGAGCAACAAATCTGTTTGTCATCTGCACAGGAATACTTAGTCATTTGAATGATATAATCAGGGAGTGCAGTGATACAGACACAGAAAAATGCAGGGCCAAGGATAAAGTCCTGTGGGACATCAGCTGTAAGTGGAAAAGGACTGGATTAAGGATGGCTGTATTAAATAACAAGTGAATGGTCTAACAAAAATAACCTTAGCCAGCACTGCATGTTGGCTTTAGTGACACATCCAGAGCACAATGAATCAGCAGTGGTGATTTTGAGCATTCAAAATAGCAGACTGACAGCATTTCATCGGAGCAAACTGACAAGCACACGCACCTCGGTCATTTCAGGGGATTGAGGAGACGACACCCTTTAGTGGATGTCTCCAGCAAACAGTTACAAACCGCCTCTGGAAATGAGAAGAGCGAGTTCTGACTCCTGGTGATGTTTGCAACACAATAAGCACTCTGGGAATAAGTTAGTTGAGCAGATCTTTGCCAGACATCATAAGGACAATGACAAAAAGGGCATGCAAAGACACCTGGAACTGCTGCAGGTGAAGCCTTGAAAACTGGGGAGAGGAGCCTTAACAGAAAAGTAGCCCTGTAGGTTTTTATTTTGGTGACCCATAGAAAACTAGCTAGATGGTTTATTCCCTTGTGATATGATATCAGATTGATGATTTAAAATGTCTTTTAAATTTCTTTGATTCATTTGAATGTTAGGAATATATGGGAAGATGTGGGAGATACGGTTCTAATAACCCCAGGCTGAATATTCAGCAGTCCATTGTTCTGCATCTTTTGTTGGCCATGGAACAGGAATCAGCTGGTCCTGTTTTCCCTACTTCATTTACTTTGCATTAGTCTTTATTAAAATTATCTCAGTTTCCTATCTTGGGGTGATTTTTAAGCCTTTTTAAGATTTTTAATGCTCTGATTCCTCAGCATCTGATATCACTTCATGAGCAGAACAACCTTCCAACATATTTTTGCTCAAATATACAAAGGTCATATTCTTTTTTCTCAAATCGTTTGACTGATTTTATTTGCAACCTGTGTAGTCATATGAGCCTGAGCTGGAAACAACCAATTAGATCCGACTGTCCCTCCTCTTGCCAATGTGGAATATAGTCCCCCAGACAGGGGACACATGTTTGATTTTAGCCAAAAAGCTGAGAAGAAGCCTCCTCATCTTCGCCCACTGAAATTTAAAACTCTCATCTGCTATTAATCTATTTTCAGCAGATGATTACCAGAACATCTGCTCATGCCCAGTAAATTTCTACTTCCTTCTCTTAAAGCTGACTTCCCCAGTGGGCTGATGAAAGAGTCATTCTGCAGCTCGTTCTTCTCTTTAAAACAGCACTGGTCCACTGAAGAAATGTTAGCTCATTTCCATCTAACTTTTAAAAAGGAGGTATTAGGAAACATTCAGCAAATGCATGTTTGGGGTTTACATGAAGCTGCAAGCATTCATATAAGTTGAAAAGATTAAAAACTCATTGTAAGTGTTGATGCCAATGTGATATGATACAGCCTTGGAAGCTGGAATAAATTGTATGCAAAACAAACAAAAAAATCACTGAAAGGAGAGGCTTTCCTGAGGTAGAAGTGCTAAATAGTCTTTTAGATGTAGACATGTATTGACACTCATTTATTTCTGTTGAAAATTTCTCCTAATTCAAAGCTTTTGAGAAACAGAACTTTCTTGGAGTTAATTTCCAATGGAATATGCTACATTTCCATGGATATGGCCTATGTTCCCAGCTTTGTAAACCCATGCTGCCTGTTGATCATAATCACATTGAGCTTTACCTGTTAACATCCTTTCTCTAGACACATGCAACTATTTGTGTGTATGCCAGGCACATGTGGGGCACCCCAGTTTTGCTTTTAATCCCAACGTGTGACCCAATCCTGTTTCTCATCAAGTTGGACACCCTGCTTCAGTTTTCTTGCCACACTGCTTAATTTCAGGTTTTATGAGGGAGTGCAAATAGAGGTCCGTGCTTCCCTGAGGGCAGGGGACTGTCCTGATCCTTGCACACATATGGGGGGGAAATGCAAGGGGTCAGTATGCCCCAGTGTGCACACAGATACGCAGAGATCATTGATCTTAGCATGAATCAAACCCTTGAATCACAGAATCACTGAATCATTTAGATTGGAAAAGACCTCCAAGATCGAATCCAACCTGTGCCTGATCCCCTCCTTCTCAACCAGCCCGGAGCACTGAGTGACAAGTCCAGTCATTCCTTGAACACCTCCAGGGATGGGGACTCCACCACCTCCCTGGACAGCCCCTTCCAGTGCCTGACCACCCTTTCAGTGAAGAAATTCTTCCTGAAAGCCTACCCATGTCCACTTCCATGTCCTTCCCAAAAGGATATGGTCTGACAGTCTGCATTCAAAAGAGGGATGACAGAGGTGAGTTTTAAGGAGGGCTCTGGAAGCTGAGAAGGCAGTAGCTGTTGGGATTTTTGTCAAGGAAATTCCCTCAAAGGTGAGGTGCAGTATGATATCTGGTGATCGCCTTGGGACTTGTCTGATATTCTCTTTCTAATCTCCCACCCAACTTTTCTTCCCCACATTTCTGCAGCAAGCCTTCATTTCTATGAATTGCTGGTATCGTTTATTTGTGTGCATTGGGGAAAAAGTCTGTCTCAACCTGCTTACATTTAATTGTTATGCTTTTGCCAGGGGTGCTGCTTTATGCTCTCAGAGGGCCTTTTTGTAGGTCAGATGTGCTAGGAGGGCATCACTCCCTCAAAAGCCCAGCTTGCAGCAAACTGGCTGTGCAGAAGCCCTCTTGTGCAATCTTATGCTTCTGCACAGCATAACCAGTTATTGACATGAGCATGAGGCTCATATCTCTCTTCAGAAGTTAAATTGGCATGTTTTAGGGTTGCTGTCTCAACTGCAGATATTTAGGGCAACAAACCTTGGGCCTGATCCCCTGTAAGGAACTACTAATCTGATGAAGTGTCTGGGAAATAGTTGGGCAAAACTGAAAGTGGGATCCTAAAGCAAAGCCCAGCCAGAGCAGGGGAAATGTTTTCTCTTGTTGGTTCAGATGGGCATAAAAGCTCCCTAATGAAGTCAGATAACTTACAAAATATCAACACACAAAAAAGCTCTACCTTGGGGGTTTCTTGTTCACGTGATTCCAAAATCTGGGCCCGTAGCCTTCTGTCATCATGGTGCGCAAACAGCTACACTGTATGCAGTAGATTTATGGATTTTAGAGCATTAGAAGATTCATCTTTTAAAGAAAGTGTCACTTTGGAGCTGAGTTGTAACAGAAGTTGACTACTCCCTGTGATCGCCTACTGATGAATGATTTAGTTGGAGCTGTCACTTTGAAACAGTACTGCTTCTGCTCAATAATAGTTAAATACGTTGCTTTCACTTCGTTTTATGTTTCAGAATAAGAACCAAGGATTGAGTTTTGTCCGTATTCACGCGCCTTGGCAAGTGCTCAGTCGAGAAGCAGAACTCCTTAAAATAAAAATGCCCACCAAAAAGGTAGGTATCTCCCGTTTCCTGTCACCAAGTCGTGTGACTGGGGGAGGAGGGATCAGGGTCATTAGACGTATAGAAACCCATGGAGTTACTTTATTTCCGAAATCAGAGCAGATGAGCTGCCAGGCTTGTTGTTTTACATGATGAAATATTTTGGGATGATTTACTGTTCAGAGTCATATTTAAGATGGGGCTTCCGAAGGGGTTTTCAAAGGCAGCTGGCTGATGGTCTGCATCCAGGAGGGTGATGACAGAGGTGACTTTGAAAAGGGGGGCTTTGAAAATTGAGAAGGCAGTGGCTGCTTGGATTTTTGTCAAGGACTTTTCCTCAAAGGTGAGGTGAAGTATGGAAGGTAGTGTGATAGCTGGTCATTGCCTGAAGATTTCTCTGAAGTCTGTGGATGCTCAGAGAGTGTGTTCTGGTGGTATTAATGACTTAGTGAATTCAGACCTGCCTATTGTCATTAAAGCTTCAGCTCTTTATCTTCTTTACAGTCTGTTTTTTAGGAGAGTTGATGGCAAACATTGTAAATTCTGAGTAGCAGACCCCCAAATCTGTGGCCCTGCAATCATTTAGCATGTTGGCTAACAACTCCACTGAAGTCAGAGGAACTGCCTTGTGCTTTAAGTTAGTGGTACTCTGCAACTGGACTGATGAACACCTATTTCTTTTAACTGTCCTTAGGATTAAAAGACATTAATTTAATTTTCTTCTACAGAATTTTTTTTGGGTTTTGTCTGTTTGAGGTTTTTCTTTCACACTGATTGTGTGAAAGTGTTGTTCACATCTTCAGTGTTGTTCACATCTCAGGCTGTTACAATCTGTCATTGTTGGAGGATTGGCAAAATCAAGCTTGCATACTCTTACTAGCTTGTGTTTGCATCCCAGGGGAAAAAAACTGGATATTTCAGATCAATCTCTGAAAATGAGTAGATTTTGGATAACTACAGTATCTCTGAAAACTTTCTAGACATGGACCTACTCATTTAACTGTCTCTTTTATCCCTTCCCAGCTTCATTCCTTTTGTGTATTTTTAGTGCCTGCTCATTTCTCCCTCCTTCTGCCCTCATGGGAATTTTCTTCTTCTATCTTTTTGCAGAGGCACTAAAGCCAATTTTACACTGTTTTAACAGATGAATATTGCCATAATGTCGATATGAGTTAAGATCTTTCCAGGAGCTGCCAGTCTCCAATGGCCTCCCTAGTCATTCACAAATGGTTCTGCATCTCTTTGTCTCCTCTGATTGGGAGAAAAAAAATCATCTGTTATCTCTAGTGAAGAAATGGCAGCATTACCAGAAACCAAGCTTGACAGGAAAATTCTGTTCCTGTCTTATGCCTTTATTTTTTTTTTTAATTTTGTTTTTTAATTAAAGGAAATTGGAAAAATAATCAAAAATCAAGTTTGAAAAAACTGAAATTGGGGATTTGGCAACACAAAACGAAAAATTTAGTCAGTAACCACTAAAAGAATATTCTATTTTTGTTCAGAGAGACAAAACGTTGTTCTCAAGGCACATAAGGTATTTTTTGTGCTGTTATTTTATTAATTCAAGAATCCCATGAAACCATAAAAAAGCATTTTCCGTGGAAAGTTCTTCTCCAACTCTAAACACAACAAATTGGTTGCAATTTTTTTTTTTAATTGTTCAGTCTTAAATCATCTTTCAGAACAAATGACAGGCTGGAAGAAGTACCTTTTGAGCACTTTTTGCTATATATAAACTTCTGGGTAGGATAATGCAGTTGTTTTTGGTGAGTGAGACTGGACCACGCTCAAATATGAGTGAGGGGAACAAACAGTACGAGAAAAAATCAGGGACAACTGGGAGCATTGCTCCATTCCCAGGGCTGTGATGTCTCTGGGATTAATGAGTCTTGGTGGAATGAGTCCCACGACTGGGATGGAGGACTAAAGGCTGTTCAGGAGGGATAGGCAGAAATGGAATGTACTGCATGGAAAGGAAAGGCTGCAGTTAGAGATCATAAGGTTGAGAGCTTCTGGGTGAGGATTCAGAGGATGGAAAACAAAGCAGATGTTGTTGTGGGTGTATTGCTTGCCCTGCCAGGGTGATAGGGCTGATCAGTTATTCTAAAGGCAACTAGGAGAAATTAAATTTCGAATTCTGAAACATTAACTGGGAATACTGTACTGCTGTGAAGTCCAAGTCTGGCCAGTTCCTGAAGGGTGTTGAAGACAATATCTTGTCACAAGGATTCAGTGAGCCAGCCAGGAAAGGTGCCCTCCTAGTCTTGATATTGGTAAATAGAGAAGGACTTGTGGGATGTGTCGTGGTAGGAGGCTGTCTTGGCTACAGTGATCACAAAATGGTTGAGTTTAAAATGTTCAGTCTAATGAGCAAAAAGGCCAGTGGAGTTGTTACTGTGGGTTTCAAGAGAGCAAAGTTAAAGCTCCTCAGTGAGCTAGTTAGCAGTGTTCCCTGGGAATCTGCTTTTGAGGGCTTAGGGGTCAATGACTGCTGGTCAGTTTTAAGACCATGTTTTAAAAGTGCAGGACCTGGTAATTCCAGCTTAAGTCGAGCAAGTGGGGCAGAAGACCAGCTTGATTGAACAGGGAATTGCTCATGAAGCTTAAGATGAAAAAGAAATTTTCCATTTCCAGAAACAAGGCCAGGCCTCACAAGAAGGTTACAGGGCTGTGATTCACATATTCAGGGAGAAAACACGAAAGGCCAAAGCTCATCCAGAGTTAAAACTGGCCAGTGTTGTGTCATACTACAAAAAGGCTTTTTAAAGTGTCTTAACAGCAAGAAGTCGTGTAAGGAAAATATTGGACCAATCCTTGTTGAAGATGGCCACCTGACAAATGGGGATGAAGGAAAAGTGGAGGCCTCCAGTGTTGGTTTTTTTTGCCTGTCTTTTATATGAATGATAGACCTTGGGCTACCTGGTCCTCTAAGTCAGAGGACCACAGCTGTGGGAACAGAGCCTTTCCATGTGTGGACCCTGAATTCTTAGGGGACTATCTGTATCAGCTGAATGTTCCTAAGTCCACAGGGCCTTGGGAATTCATTCCAGAGTAGGGAGTTGGCAGGACCCCTTTCAATCATCTGTCTTGAGAGTCTGGAGAGGTACTCGCTGACTGGAAGCTAAACACTGTTATTAGAATTTAAAAGAGGGAAGACCCAGGATGTTGCATACCTGTTATTCTAACCTCAGTGCTGGGAATAATTGTGGAGAAGGTCGTGCCAGGTGGAATTGAAAGGCATATAAAGGACAGTGAATTCATCAGGCACAGACAATATAGTTTCACAAAGGGAAAGTCCTGTCTAACTAATTTTATACCCTCCTGCTATAAGGATGTCTAGTAGATGATGAGAAGGCAGTGGATGGGAATTTTTTTCTGGATTTTAGTGAAGCTTTTTATGTTGTCCCTCACAGCATCCTTCTGGGCAGGTTTGACTATGAGATGAGCAGCACATGGAATGCTGGATGAAGAGCTGGGTTGAAGGGGGCAGGGCTCCAAGTGCTGTAGTGGCTGCTGACCTCAGGGCTCAATTCTTGGGCTAGATCTGCTCAATATATTTATCAATGATTTGAATGCCAGAGTTGAAAGCACCATTGACAAGTTTACTGACAATGAAAAGTGCTGTTGACCCTCCTTATGGGAGAAGAAGCCTTGCAGAGGGATCTGGATAGATTGGAGTATTGGGCAATAATCAATAGCATGAAATTCAATAAGAAATGCTGAGTTCTGACACGCACAGATACAGATTGGGTGAGGAGTGGCTGGGGAGCAGCCCTGCAGAGGGGGATCTGGGGGTGCAGGGGCATTGTGAGGCAGCAGTGTGTGCCCTGGCAGCCCAGAGGGCAAAACCCATCCTGGGGGGCATCAAACACAGCCCACCAGCCCATCAGAGAGGGGATCATCCTGCTGTGCCCAGCGTTGGGGTGGGACCCCCTGGAGCACTGAGGGCAGTTCTGGGCCCCACGATTTCAGAAGGGTGTGAAGGTCCTTGAAGGCATCCAGAGCAGGGCAGCAAAGCTGGTGGAAGGGCTGGAAGGAATGTGCTGTGAGGAGGACATGTTTGGTGAGGTTATGTGGGCTTCAGGAAAAAATACCTTTGTATTTTAAGAAGGTCCCAAGCGCTTCACATCAATCTGAACTTGCAAAAGCTGTGTCCTTGCACTTAGAACTGTTCCACAGCCACAAGCCTGCCATCCTCCCTTCTAATGCCATGTGTTCATTTGCTGTCACACCATATAGGAATTATCACCCACCAATTATTTATTCTGCTGGTGCAGTCTAATTTGCAGCAGGTAAAGGCCCTTCCTGCTTTGTTTGCTGTCTTTATTTCCAGTAACAAAGCCAAAATAATCACTCTGCCTTTCTTGTCCTCTCCCTGCAGCTCCTAGTTTGGTTAGATTTCTTTGGGATAAAATATAACAAAATCATCTTTGGCTGAAAGATAGTAGGTTTAGGTTGGATATTAAGAAGAGATTCTTCCCTGTGAGGGTGGGGAGGCCCTGGCACAGGTTGCCCAGAGAAGCTGTGGCTGCCCCATCCCTGGAAGTGTCCAAGGCCAGGTTGGATGGGGCTCTGAGCAGCCTGGGATAGTGGAAGGTGTCCCTGCCCATGGCAGAGGGATGGAATGAGATATCTTTAGGTTTCCTTCTAACCCAAACTGTTCTATGATTTTATGATTCTATGATATTTTTTGTATTAACAATTCTGCTCTGAGCATTTCTCTGAAAGCAGCATTTTAGAAGTACAACCCATATGGGTGCTTGCTATTATATAGGAATATGTCTTCAGAAAAAACACTTATTTAATTACAGATTTGAACCAATGTGTGTAGCAAAATCTTTTTTTTTTCCTTAATTTTAGTGGATTTTTTGAAGGGACCTGCTAATTTACAGTTTTATTTATTCAGATGTATGAAATCACAGAAGAAGGAGGAATACTGAAGACATTAAATGAAATATGGTGCAAATTGACTGAACCTCTGCAACCCCAGGTGCCACAACAAGAAAATACTAAGATGAAAAACCTGTCCTACCCGTTTTCCAGAGAGAAAATATATTTGTGAGTATTTGCAAATGTGATAAACACTGAAGAAAGCTGTAATTTATCATTTAATGTTGTCATTTTTTCTACCCATTTTTCAGTCAAAATTCAGAAATTCGTTGAGTATTTCAGGAAAACCTGAGAAAATACTCAAGTTGTCAGATTTTCAGTGAATTAACAGAAATCTAAGTTACAAAGACTTTCTTCTGCTGGATAAAACATTGGAAGAGGTGTATCAAATAAAATATCCATGTGTTTAGCTTGAAATGCAAAAATCCTGCCACCAAATTCCTGATTATTTTGTTCAGGATATTACTGCCTGTTTTGAAGAAACAGAGAACTAGTAAAAATCCGATAATATTTTCCCTCTTGATAGATTTATTATAGTAATTAAAACTTGGCTAATACTATGCAGATAAGGAATTCTTGACACCTGCCCTTTCACTCAGAATAATATTTCTGGGTCGAGTTTGACATTAACCACTCTTTTTTTAACTTGTGGGTGTCTCCTTGTATTTATGTTTGATAAATAAAGTTCAGTAATAAATACAATGACCCACCGTACCATTTATTGCCCTCTGACAAGTTTAATTAATTCTGAATACAAGTCAAATTGATGGAGGAGGGAGGATAAGCTGGGCAGCTAATTTCACATATGATGATTTTAAGGTTTAAGGGAAGGCATAGTTCCATTGGAATGGTTATTTGAAAACAAGTGAAATGCTGACTGTTTGGTCGCCTGGAAAAGTGCAGTGAACTTGTGCACGAGGCTGATTGAAACCTAAAAACATCACCTCAGAATGTTGTAGTGTTGAGGGGATGTTATAAGGAAAATATTAAAAGGTCATATTTTGTAAACAACAGACAGGTTATTATTTTACATTAGTTAATAACCGTGTATTTTTATGCCCACCCTCACTGCAATCCAGGTAGAACTCGGAATGTCTGGGTCTTAACACAACCTATTACGCTGTACTAAGTCATTTGTATTTCCTTTAAACATCTGTTTTTCTTATTAGCTGTGATTTCTAAATGAATTCTAAGTTAGGAGCTTATATGTTATCTTAATTATTACTTCCATGTCTCACAACAGAACTGATTTTTGGGTTTTTTTTTCCCCTTTTGATGTTTCAGGTATAACATCAAAGACAGAGACACCTTTTTTGACAACGCCACCCGCAGCCGAATAGTAAGTTAATAAAAATAACATATCATTGTCTTACGGTGGATAGGATTTGCTTTAGCAGTGAATGTTGGCAAATACTTTTCTAATCTCATCAATTTATGTATTTCTCTGTTCTTGTAAAACACTAAGAAATCATATGTATGTAGGGAATCCCTTCCTGGAGCTGCGCAGTGGTCCAGGAGTAAGAGGTGCTATGCAGGGAAACTACTGACTCCTCTCCATCATTCAAAGCTCTTTTAAGCCCTGTTCCTAATTTTTAACCAGATTTTATTCCACAAAATAGATATTTCACAGATATATACATTCACATAGTATTTAACTATACTTCATGTAGTTTTATAAGGGTGTGACAGAGCAGGATTCAGCCTAGAAATGTTAGGGCAGATGATCCATTAGCAAAACTGGCTGAATGATTTAAATATATGTGCAGGTGAACACTACAGAAGCCACCTATTTCGAAGCTTTGGTTTATTTGTAGCTCCTTGATGAAAGCCATGCTAAAAGAGGATTTGAGTGTTACCCCGCTGTTCTTTTCTGCAGGTGAGGGAAATTTTAAAGCGCACATCTACGAAGGCCAGGAACAGCATGGGTAAGATGGAGGGAAGGGAATTATTTGTGCTCTTCTGAAAGGAACTGCTTGGGCATCTCACAGAATATTGATTTTTCTAGCAGGACACAAAAGTATGCTGGCACACTTTCACCCAAAAAAAAAAAAAAAAGTAGAGGTTGAAACAAAGGTTTTCTGGGCATGAAGTCAGACCTTCTGGACCGTGGTTTGGATAGGACATGGTAATGGGAGCTTGCTTTTCATTTCTACAGGTGTAGGATCTGGCACGTAACTTGCATTTCATGAATTGTTATAAAATTGGATTCGATTACACTATGATCTGCTTTTGAAAATTCAGATTTCAAGTGCAATGTGTTGTATTATTTCTTGCAGGAGCATATTTTTCTTGCTATTTTAATAGAATAATACATCTTCCCAGGTTATTTTTATTACTACAGCCTTAAAAATTATCTCCATGAGCTGCCCAGTGAAATACATGACTTAAATATGACCGTTTTGAAGACACTTTTGGGATAACTCTGAAATATTCAGAGCTATTGTTTTCTTGAGGTTCAAAATATATATAGGTGTGCTTATTCCCTTTTATCCCATCCATTGTGAGATCATGACACTTATTTCCCTAGTGGCAAAGAAGTGATGGTACTCCTTGTCTGGCATGTTTTCTGCAAGTATGACCACTTATGGACAGATCACAGTGTCCAAGGATAATGTACCTGGCAAAGAATGTGCCGTAGCAAGATTATGCACAGTCTTGGTGTGACTTTGTCCAGCAACAGATGTCTTGGGCACAGCAGCTGTGGTGGAAAATAGATTAATTTAGGTTTCCCTGAAATAGAGGTACAATTCTTTTGAAGCTACATGAAAACCAGACCCAAACAAAAACCCCGAAACAAAATGTTGTCTCTTTTTCAACCAAAAATGCTTGCCTTTTCCCACTACAAAGTTTTAAAGTTATGATTGCCTCACTGTTTCCTTTACAAAAAAATGCCTGTGCAAGTGGATGTCTCAAGAATCTGTTGAACAATTAAGGTCTTCAGAAGGTGTTGGGGAGAAAGCTTGAGAGAAGCAATCCTTCCTACAAGGACACGGTAGGAAGGGAAGGAGCATTTTATTGATGGGGATTTTTTTGCCTGTATTTTAATAGCCCATTCTGGTTTATAGTGTAATAAAAGCCATTATTAGAGATCAAAGCGCTAGCAGTGATTTTTCAGGTTTTTTTTTTAATGCTAAGGTGAAAATACAGGCTGATGCACTTCAAGCTCAGGTCAGCTCAAGATCCCGTTTGACATGAAGTAAATATTTTAGGATTCCCATCCTTTCCATCTTTCTGTTCCACAGCCAGACCAAGATTATGCGTCATGTTCACCCTAAATTTACGAGTTGTTTTGGTCTTGTGAGGTCTTCCCCCCAAAAGTACCATGTTTCTTATGTCACTAAGGCTTTCCCAGCTCTCTCCTCTTAAGCTTAAACCCATGCATCGTGATTGGTTTAAAAGATCTTTTTTTTAAACATCGTTGGGTTACTGTGGTGGGTTTTTTTTTAAGAGTTCATTGTTTATTTTGCGCAAGGGGCAGGGCGGTGATGTTGAAGTGCTTCTAGCAGTCTTTGGTTGTCATAAACATGTTTCATTATACAATATGAAGAAAATAACGAACACATTAGCTTATAGATTTTTTTTTTTTACAACTTCTAGGGAATGTCATAAAATGAAATCTGTAATGCTTTCTGTTTGTCTGTGCCTGCCTGCTGACCATCTGATTTTTTTTTTTTCTTCATTTAGGTGTTAGCACCTTAATAGCAAACAATGTCTATGATGCAGCATACCCACTTCATGATGTATGTATACACTATAAGTATCTAGTTCTCTGCTGGTATCACTCAGTAGTGCATAGACATTAATGTTTGCTGTCTGTGACAATGAAAGTACATTCTTTGTGATTCTAATATGAAAACTCATATAGAAAGAAGTACATTTCAACTTCTGACCTGAAAGTAAAATCAACAATGTAGGAACAACTCAGCAATCTTTTATTTAGTTTTACCTGTTTTTACATCGGTTATAAAATTGTTCCCTTTCTCTAGGGTGAATATGAAGGCCAAAATGATGACATGAATGAAAGAAAGGTAAAATACACTGCAAAATTTATTTCATATTAGAATTAATGTGATAAATAGGAATTAATGTTCTAAATGCTATTGTAAAGCACTAGCCAGGAGGTTCAAGCAAGATGTTTTTACAAATGCATATAGTTTTTGCATTACATATTTTCCTGTATGTCTGCATATAAATTTTTTTTGCAAGATTTTTATAAAATCTTCTATGAAGTCTGTGAGCAAATTTAATTTAATATTTATTTCTTGAAGTGCATCAAGGTTCTCTCCACAGGCATAGATAAGATTTTTCAACCCATCAGGAAGCAGAAACTATTTAATAATTTATATATTAATTTTCTTGTCCTAACCAAATGGTACCAGCCAACAATGTTTACTAGAATAAAACACAGATGTATTTTTCATGTGATTGTGCATGCATTTAAATGACATGGGATTTCTAAAAATCTGCTTCCAATTATTTTGTAAATAAAGTTTCTATCAAAAGACATCTGAAAATAGATCACCCACCAACTGTCTGCACGAGACAAACTGTGTTTAATACACATGCTTACTTCTAGAAACAGGAAAAAAAAATTACTTTAATCTATTAAGATCCATTCCATGTTGTTCTCTAATGTTTACTTATTTTATTTTCCTTGATATGCAAACAATAGAATAGGAAATGAAGAGGGCAGATAGTAGGGAAAGGAAGGGGAGCAGGGAAGAATGAAGGAAAACAGAATGTTTGGATACTTGCAGTATTTATTATACTAGAAATCAAATTACATATATCTTTGGTGACACCTGTAAATTGTTTAATAAATGTTTTTAACTCTGGCATCAGATATTGATATGAGCCATGTGTTCTTTAAAGGAGAGGATAGGAAAATGCCCTTAATTGGCAAAACACAGTGTAGTTCTCAAGAGTGTGATTGCCACAACTGATAACTATTTCAGCACTAAAATGGAGACTGAGCTCATAGGTCATACAAAGACATTTGATTTCTCCAGTGCTGGCTTAGTAAAATTTGCAAACATAATCTCTGTAGTTTTTGGTGAATAATGTTAATATTTGGCCACTAGATGTCTTCACGTACCGTATACAATTGACTTCAGTGTATGAACCTTGGTAAGCAAAAGAGACAGGGTTAGAAAACTAACTATGAAGAAACTTTTATATTTGTGCCTGTTACTTTGAGCTTTTTTTGTTTGCCAAGAAATTGTCTGCTCTGCACTTGTAGAATTTTCTCAGAGCAAGTGACAGAGGCCCAGTAGTGGACTCTGAGAGGCAGCTCCATGGATTACCGACTGAGAAGGAAAGCAAAATTTTTGGAGAAGAAAAGTATATGCACATTAGTCAATGAAGGAAGATTGGGTACTGTGAAATAGTGGGGGGAAGAGGGCCTAAAAGAACCAGTGTCTGGAAAAATAGTCACCCTATTGGTTGGATTTTCTGCTGCCTTCTTTTTATTCTGCCTATTAGGCTCAGTTATGAAGTGTTAAGTATTAAAAACATAAAAGCTTCTTTCCAGAAATATTTCATTGATTATTCACATATGTCCCTGCTGCCCAGCCATTGAATCTTCTGTAGTATTCCTATGCATAGCATCATCTGTTTTCTATCTGAATCTACTAGTCTCAGTGTTTAATTTCCTGAAAAAACCTGATCAGGTTTAAAGGAAAGAAGGGCATTTTTGATTTTTTTTTTTTTTTCAGTTTCTACCGCTTTTTTTTTTTTTGCCCAGTATCTTCTATTTCAATTTTCTTTTGTATAAGCCCAAAAAAAGAAACTGAGTCCATCTGGGCTACTTATGCCAACAGTGCAGCACAAGTAATTAAGGTTTATGTACCGGTTTATAAAATAAAAGGTTAATCCTTATCAACCGTCTTTAGGATTTCCTTGTAGAAAATGCACAGCGGAACAACACTTGTGTCACATCCTATGAAAATTCAAAAATCTGCAGTCAGTGGAGCCCTTAGAATAAGAGGGTTTCAGTCTTTCCTAAGTCTTGACTGGAATAGAGGGTTTTCCCTGTTTCGATGTGATTTCTGCTCATTGACTACAGCATCCCCAGAATACTGGAGGCAGATTAGAAAATGTTATTATAAACTTACAGGGGGTACAATTTTTAAACGAAGCTGATAAAATACAATGAACTGTACTGCAAAACTCGTCCTAGAATTCCTTTCAATTTAATAAATATCATGAAAGGAAGCAACATTGCAGCTTCCAGATTAAGCTTAATCTCGTAAAATTGCAGTGTTGGGACTGGAGCTTAGGGTGGGCAATACACATGAATAGAAAATTTTCATGCCAGAGATTCACTTTTGCTGCAATGGCTTTTGGAACCAGAATAACCAGTGAGATTCTGTAGTCTGACACAATGCCATAGGAGCCTGCTCCTAAACAGGCAGCAATTTTAGAAAGATCTTTCTTTTTTGCTCCTAATATTCTGTAACTGTGTTCAAAACAGCTTTTAGGTAGTTTTAAGAATTTAGCAGCTTTAACTTTCTCCTTTAGTATATTTGAGTGAATGCACTTATCAGTATTATTATTTATAGAAATAAATAATGTTTTGTGGGTCATGCCATGGGGTAATGGCAAGGGGTGATTTTGAATAGGCAAAACCCAGTATTCATATGAAAATATGAATATATCAACCTCTTCAACTCCTGATGAAGCCAAAGAAAGTCACAATCTCATCATTTCTTTCCACAATTGCAAAGCATGTGCTCTGTGAGGGCAGTATTCTAAAATCCAAGACTCCACAATCCTTGAATCTCATTGCTGAATTCCCAATTTCTTAAAAGGTTTGCTCCCTGATCTGTGGACAGAAAATGCTTCATGCTGTATTTTTAATGAGTACACAATGGCATAGCTCTGTACACTTAAATTTTCCTTATTCTGGACAATAAGGAATATCATCAGGAAGATGTTTGCAGAATCCAGGTCTTAGCTGCTCACTTGATATTTATTTAGTTTGTTCACGTAACATCTGCAGGAGGAGAGACATTCTAAAGAGGAGGAAAATATGATTGGAAAACCTCAAAATACGTTGAGATAACTCTGCAGTTACAGTACCTGGAATTTCTCCACACTTATTTCAGTTGTACTTTCTGCTCCATAGAGTGGTGTAGCACTGCTGTCAGAATGGACCATCTCATGATACAACTTATGATACTTTCAAAAACTATATATTTTGTTCTTAACCCCCTCTGCAGCTCTGGCTGGTTGTGTATTCGTGTGCATGTGTTGCTTGGTTTGTGTCTTACTTCCCACCAAAGTTTACAGAAGAATAGAAGTGTCCAAAGTATTAACTCAGGTTACTTCATATAAATACAATTTCCATGAGACAGATGAAGGACAATTTGTGCTCACAGCAAGGGAGGAAATGGACTCTGAGGTCACAGAATCACAGAATCATTTAGACTGGAAAAGAAGATCCAAAATCCAGTCCAACCTCTGAGGCTGGACTCGGTTGTCATCTCGAGGTCGTTTCTTGGAGTCAGCAGATATTCCACACAGAAGCTCATCCTCAAAATACAGTTTCAGTCACTACTCCGATTTTACTAGGAATGATGTGGAGACTTATTTTAAAGGAATTGACCTCACCTCTCATATCCTACTATTTTTCTGAACTCCCTCCACTTCTTTTTAGCAAAGAGGGACAATAGGTTTGACATCCATCTTTTTGGATGATAATCATCTATAATGTAAAATAGGGACATAGTTAATGTGGTTTCATTTATAGTAATTTTCTCTTTTTTTAATGCCCTCTGTACTTCAATAAACAGTTTTCCATGACCACGTTGTCTTAGACTGTCTACAGTCCTTTCATAGCATGAAACTGTGAAAGGAATACAAAGAACTCAAGTGGTTCCACAAAAGTCTTACTCTTGCATGAGACTGTGGAAAATGTTCCTGCCCACGGCACGGGGATTGGATCTGGATGATCTTTAAGGTCCCCTCCAACCAAACGTTCTGTGATTCTATGACTGCCCTGATTTTTTATTTCCCTCTGAAGATGAAATACGGTGAACAGTCAGCTAACAATAGGTCATGATGATGTTTCCTCTGAGCTTCCTTGTTCTTCATTCTGGAAAGCTTAATTTATGAACATCCCTTCTGATCATCAGTAGATCCACCCAAAGTTATAAAATGTACTGCTATCAGATTAACTCTTTTACCAAGTTGTTAATTGCATAATAATTTCTATCCAACATCTAGCTTTTGTTTCACAGCAGTGTGAGGTCCTTCACACCTGAATTACCAGTTTCCTGGGCTGGGTATGTGGAGAAAGGTGTTTTTCCACAATCCTCCCATTGCTGGTGGGGTTGGAGGCTTCTGTAACTGTGTGAAAAATATACCTGTAAGTTTGCATTGCAGCATGGAAAACTGCTTCTTTTTGGTGCACGTATTTTTAACTCTTAGAAGATGTTTTGTGAAACAGGAGGGGTAACTTGTCTAAGTTAATTTTCTGATTTTTTAATTTTTTTAATTTATTTAGTTGCTGTACCGAGAATGGGCGAGATATGGAGCATTTTACAAATTTCAACCTATTCATCTCATAAGGTAATGGGGACTTGAATAAAACATCAAGGGACCTGGTTCTTAGCTGCTGTTAATTTCTAGTTACTTCAGCAAATGAAACCTTGATCAGAATATAAAATGTTTTCACTGCCTTTCGGTGGCTCTGATGATAGTTTACTAAACAATTATGTACCTCTGTTGCTTCTGTTTTTTTTTTTTTTAAATATTAATTCTATTAAAAAAAAAGGAATTTCCATTTACATTGATGAATTTTTATTGGATACTATGGTCACAAAAGCTGGTGAATAATCAGAAGCTGGTGTTTGCATCATGAATCAGTGTGAAAGTATTTGACAGTTTTGAAATTGATTTGATTTTTCTACTCCTGGTTTTACAACTTTTAGTCCTTTGAACACATCCATATGTGTTCCCAGTGATTGTCTTGTATATTTCTGAACTTTTTCTTTACAAACATAGAACAAGTTGGCCTTAAAATAAGACAAAACAAACCTACCAACCTTTTTAAGGTTTTTGCACGATATCTCTGAAAGAAAGCCAAAACAAAATAATTTTTTTGTGTACTATAATAATATGATAATACTATAATAATACTACTATAATACTACTAATAATATAAATAATACTCTAAATATAGAGTAAAGAAAAGAAATGTCGGAGAAAACTGCTGACTTGAAATATTCTTATTTCCTGTGTCTGATATTCATATATCTGTCTAGGAATAAATGAACTGTGATATTAACAAATAGAAAACATAGAAAAAACTCAACAAATACCTGTTTCTGGATAATTTGTGTACATAGGAAAGTTGGCATTCATTACTATTTATCTTCTGAATAATGAAACTCCCACTAGGTTTCATTACATGATCTGCCCCTATGTCATTACCTGCAAAAGCTGGTGTTGGTAACATGGAGTGCCAATAACCTTTGTAAAATGTGTGTTTGTTATATTTTGAGTTGCAGCTGAAATACTGATTATAGTTTTTCAAAGAGTTAAGCAGTAACTTTTAATGTGAGAGGAACTGCTCTCTGTTGGGAGCAGGATGTTTCTGATTGGCGAGTGGTTGTGAGACCATCAAACCCCGTTGAGGTTCTGCAAGGCTCTGAAATTTCCTCTTCTTTTGCCTCAAAGTTTTTGTGCAAGATTTATGTGGTTTTGGAATAACAGTTATTTCAGGCCAGGCTACTGTATGGAACAGGTAAACTCAGAACAAGATTACAGCACCTGCTGTGTCGTTAGTAAATATTGCAGATGTGAAATTAAACTGTGACTGGTTGGAGGAATTCCTCTGCTTTGCCAGACCAGGTGAATTAAAAATAAAGGTCCATCTGCTCACACTCCATCTTCATTTGTATTTCGTTGTCTCCATTATAATGTTTCTCTATGCTGTTATGATTTCATAGAAATTCTGTGGTTTAAACTTCTGTGAGAAAATTAAAGAAAAGACCAGACATGTGCAATTGATTCTGCGTTCTCAGGGATGATTTTTCTTGCTTTTATCTTCCATACTTTGCTTGACTGCAAGTTTGGCTGTTACCACTAAAATAAATGTGGTTTTTATTTCCTGGGTAATGTTAGAGCTTTAGTGTATATATACCTGAGGAATGAATGACCACCCCTCTCTTTGTGCAACTGCAGGAGGTTTCTTCACTTCTGTACCGTGGGGGGATTTGAGCTCAGTCTCAGTGTGGATACTTATTCCCTTGGCAGACGTCAGTCGCACTTTGTGCATTTGGATAATTTACTTTATCCTTCTTTCTTACATTATTTAGATTATACCCAACATTTTTTTCTGGTTACGGTAGGACTGTGTAACGTAGCAAGTTTATAGTCAGGCTTTGATGGACAGAAGAACCAGCATTTATTTTGCCTTAAACTCAAAGCCTGTTTTGACTGGTGTTTTCAAGTGCATTAACTCTGTTGAAGTACGTTGCTTAAATAATATTCACATCCCCAAATTAATCATACTTTCTTAGTCCAATTTTTAATACAGCTTGCAACAGTGGAAATAGTTTTAACTATTCCTCATTTGCCTTTATTCAGTAGGAATGCAAACTGCAAGTCCTTCTTTAACTGAAGTGCCTATGCTGGAAGACTAGATGTGGCACTGTAGAATTATTATGAATTATTCCTGATGCCCTCAGCACCTTGCTTCTGACAACACAGTTGTTGCCAATTTCTAACTGTACACCAAAGCTAGAAAACACATATTTGTTATTCTCATTTTTGGTACGGGTCTCTTCTAAGGTCTGATATCCTGAGGGAATTTAAGTGCACAGTCAGCCTTAGAAAATTGTGAAGTTCTTAACAACAAAAAGAAATAAAAGACCATTACAATATTCACTGACAGTTCCATGCAGCCCCGTCTCTTAATCTGTAAAAAGATTTTGACAGGAAGTCATGAATTATTTGCTAACAGATATCTTAGGCCAGAAGTACTGAGAAGGATTTACCCTGTCTCTCAGTCACCCCTGGACTGGGAAGGCTTGAGGGATGTATTTACAAGCAGAGGATGAAAGCTGCATTCTAGGATGTGCAGGGCTCTGGAGATTTGCACCTTTTTTGTCACTGAAGTTTAAGTGTTGATTTTTACTAGAGAGGATTTTCTCTAGTGTGCCTGTCCTGTAGGAATGCACTTATCAACGGTAGTTCTTCTCGATCCTTGCAATGTAGTATAAAAGGTGCTATAATAACATCTGTAGTTCAGTGGTCTTCCTCTGTTTTGATGGTTGTCTTTCCTCAAATGAAGATGTGTTCAAACCCAGTTTTTAGCAGTTTCTGCAGTGATACTACTGTTGATCCAAAGACATGGAGGACACTCCTTAGGAGGCTTATGGCCCTCTGTGAAGAAAGCAGGTTTCATGATATTTTTAAATATGTTATAGAGGGTTAATCGCAGTTTTAACCGTGTGATACTAGAATTAATAGGTTGTCCTTAGATCTACCCTCAGGGCTGGCTTAAAAGCCAGGCCAAATTGCTCATAAGTTTTCAAGTCTCCGAGGATGGAGCTGACACAGTTTCTCTGGGGGCCTTTTCCAGCACTGCACCACTCTCAGTTGGAAGAAATTTTTCCTCCTGTCCAGATCAAATATTCCTTGATATGACTTACAGCCATTATTTTTTGTCTTTTAGCAGTATACCTCTAATGAGTTACAGCAAATCAAGAAAATACGCAGCAACTATAAAAAGTACAGTAGAATTTATAATAAATTATATTTCTGGTTGCAATGCAAACTTTGTCACTTAGGAGCTCTAAATGACAGACAAAGGGAGTAATCCAAGGTTACTGCTATCAAAAAGAGGTGGTTATCCTTCTGATACAAAATCTTACTTAACTCCTGGAAAACAAGGAATTTTTCTTCTTAATGGACATCTTAAAGACCCTGCAGGTGGAAACCCATGTACAAACTGAAATTCGGGGTAGGGGACCATCACTGTAGAGAGAAGGTCCCCTTTTGATGTCTTGTTATTAGTATAAGAATACCTCACCTTAGGAAAACCAAGCAGAGCTAGATAATTTTTAATTGTGATGGAACTTATTTTAATACTAGTGCTTCCACAAGGTCCCAGCTAATACATCTCCTTTTTCATGTTCTAATTCCTATTTCCCATTGCTAAGACTTCACCAAACTTTATAATAACTAGCAGGCTACGTTACCTATAGCATGATTACTTTCAAACCTCCAAGTGCCTCTTGCTGTAAAGCCTAAAACTGGGAAGACGTGGAGATTAAGACTATGTATACAATAACTCTTTTTGCAGGAGTAGGTAGGAAAGTGTGCTAACCAGAATATTATTTACAGTGTATAGCCCATAAATCAAAACTTGGGGAGTTTCTGTTACTCAGACTGTCTACCTAATATATTTCCTCCTTCCTATCTTCAACTATGTTTTCCTTTGGTATGGAAAATTGCTTGAACTCGGTGTGTAATGAATTCTGGCCTTTCCTTGCAGTGTACCCGTGGTGAACCTGCTCTTGAAAGAACAGTTAGCAGTCCCCTCCTGCTCCTGCTCAGGGATGCTGTGTTCCTAAATCCTGTAGCTTGCTTTTCCTGGCAGTTTTCAAAGCAGTGACAGACCTGTGATCCAAGGTCTGACTATCTCAGCTCTGGACACTGTTGCCTTCACTGTCAGCATCCTGGGGTCTGTGTAGTGCAGGGCTCAATGTAAGCAGTGTAAGGCTCCCAAAGTGATATTACTGGTTTGCCTTTTTACCTGCTGCTTCTTTCATCAGTCTTCACCACAGGAAGCAAAAATGGGTGTATCTTCTAACTCTACTTAGGGGAGTTTTAAAGGAGAGATAAAATAAGAAAAGGGGAGATCTGCTGAAATGATGGGTTTATTATCTTCAGAGGTAAGTGTTTCTTCATGGGTAAGATTCATTTGTGGTACAGCGTCCCCCTAACTGTGGCCATCTATCCTGCCTAATACACAAGCAAATCGCTTCTTCTTTCACCACCATGCTTTGTAGTCACATCTCTTGAGAAGGATCGTTTGTCTCCACATACCGTCAAGAATTCTAAGGACTTGCAAATCAAGTCTGCGATGCCGCTCCCTAATTCCAGATGTGCACACACATGTTGTTCAGTCATTGTTTATCCTAACTTTGGGGTTATTGATCCTCAAAGTGGAGATTCTCCTGTGTGCTTTAATTCCTCTGCTTCCCTGTCACTCCTCTGTTATTGTTGTGAATTAATCTAACCAAATGTCTGGTCTTTATTTTTTGTGGAATGGAACCCCTTCAGCAGAAAGCAGCTCTGTAGTATGTGGTTATCTTGTGGGGATTGAACAACCCTCCCTAATGCACTGGGTGCCAGTGGGGTTCTCCTCTTTTTTTGTAGTTCCTTTTCCTTTGCGGGAGGAGGGAGCTTGCTTTCTTTTTGGGTATTAGTGATCAGTGTGTTGAGAGCGCTGTGCCTTCCCCCTTAGTCTAGTGAGTTACTGTAGCATTCTGAGACAATACTGACTCCTGCCATCCTGGAGAGAGTTCCCTTTGCAAAGATGCTGAGGCTGTATGCAAGGAATTCTGTATTAGGAAAAAGAGAGAACAGCTTTAAGCCTGGGAAAGTCCAAAGTGAGAAAACATAGCGCTAAGTAGAAAAATGCCCATGAGCTCTACCAGTAACTTTGGCAGCTGTCCATTGAGCCCCTTCCCAAACCTCTGCCAAGAACATGCCTGAGGCAATAATCTGAGCATATCTTCTCACTTTAACCCTGTTGCACTCTGGGTCCAACATCTTTTTATAGTTCCAAGAAACTCTACAACAAAATTTCATTCCCAACATGCACTATATTCAGCTTGCAGTTCGTCATTAAAGGTCTAGGTTACAGTGGGAAGTGCTATGCCAGCATCCACTCATCCTAGATGTCCTGCATGCCAGTTTTTACAGCAGAGAGCTCCTTGGAGGAAGCCAAAAGCAGGTGGGACCCTGGGGCAGAGTCCAAGCTGTTGAAAAAGGAACACTTTCTCCATCATCATAACTCTTTCCCCTTTGCAGTGACTGTGTGATCTCATTACCCCTCACACCACCACTTCATTGATGAATAGCCTTTAGCATCGTGTCATACATCCATTAAATGGTCTGCATATTTGGTGCTTGGTGCTAGGACAGCAATTTTCATGTGAGTTGTAGGGAGTTTCCCCTCCCCTTTCTGGAACTTCTCATCACAGGGTTTACCCGAGTGCTCCAGCCATTGTTTATTGCAAAGCAGAGGGTTTTTGCTCATGATGCATAAATCACTGGAGAGTTTGTATTGAATTATTCTGCTGGACGCTTTCTCTCCAGCCTGTGACTGGAGTGAGATGATTTACTCACAGCTCTGGGTTTCACAGACCTTGCCAGTCCTGTAGGAAGTGGTTCTCTCTCTGTCTGTTTTGACAAGAGCTTGGTCTTATTTATTGGTGCTTGTATGAGAGATGGAATTTTAAACCAGTAGGCTTGTATTGCAGTGGTGAGGAGAAACAGATCCCTGCTTTCTGATAAACATAATTCCCAGGCTTCAGGTCACTGTCTGAGCACTTAGATCCTCATTACCACCCAGATTCCTTACTCCTTCAGTGGGATTTTCAAAAGCTAGGTCCAGCAAAGGATGTGCCAAGGCTCTGAAGACTGAAGTTGCTGCACAGCTTCCTTCTGTCCCCACCTTGAACTGTGGAGTTTAGTAGGCAGCTAGAATTCAGTTTTCTCTGTGTGCAGAACTGTCTCAGGCTAAGTTCCATAGTGCCTGTATGAAGCCTGAATTTCACAGCCAGAAACTTAACGTTTTTTAATGGGCAGGAGTGATAGGTTCCAAACCAAAACATGTCTTTGCGGGTGATATCACTGTATTTTGATAAGAAACGGAAGTTTGTTCTTTCAAACTGGAGAAGCAAAAGACAGAGCTGAGAGGTCACATTTGGAAACAAAAGAGAAAGTTCTGCACATTTTATTATATATATTCATGTGAATGTTTGTAGGTGTCTAGAGGTACATACTGCTGGGAACTGCAGGTAGTAGGAAACAGCTGCTGCATTTGGGTGGTTACAGTTTTGCTTATCTTTCTTGTAAAACTGCTCTTGACATTTTAATCTCTGCAGAAAGTGCTGGCTGTGGCAGGCTAGGGTGAGAGGAGATCCTTTTCTGACTCCTTGAGTGCTGACCAGGGGTTAAGACCAACCCATGTCTGGTTTAAAGTTGTACCCCAATACTGAGATGCCCTGTGTGAGGATTCTCTCTCTCTGTACATAAGTTACATTAGGACAGGCCATAGCTTTGTCTGATCCAGTAACCTGTCTCTAACAGTGGAAAAAAACCCTGTGTGACAAGGGAAGAGATTAAGTTCTGGGCACCATGTAACAATTATCCCCAAAAAAACACAAGCATAAAGAAGGTTTCCAACATGGGAAATCTTTGAACTTCCACAGTCAGTACAGAGAGCAGAAAAATTAACATTTTAATGCAATATTGAGCAGGTGGTTACTGACATTGTGTATCATTGTCTTGGTGGAATAGTTGCAACTGAAGTGCTCAACGATCAGAGAATCACAGAATGGTTGTGGTTGGCAGGGACCTCTGGAAGTAATTTGGTCCAAATCCTGGCTCAAACAGGGCAGTCTAAAGCTGGTTTCACAGGACTGTGACTGAATGTTACTTGAATATTTCTTAGAATAGGAAGACTGTACAAGTTCCCTGGACAATCTATTTGAGTGCTCACGGTAAAAAAGTGTTTCCTGATGGGAACATCCCGTGTTTTAGTTCGTGCTTGTGTCCTGTCACTGGGCACAACTGAAAAGAGCCTGGCTTGGTCCTCTTTTTACACCAGGCGAAACAACCTCAGCTCTCTTACCTTTCCCTCACATGTAAGGTGCTCCAATACCTTAATCGTTCTTGTGGCCCTTCTTTGGACTCTTTCCCATGTGTCCGTGTCTCGTAGTGGGAAGACCAGTGCTGGACACTCCGGTATTTATTAACCTCTATTGACTTTAGTATTAATTGACATTAGTATTAATTCAGCCTCAAGAAGCCAGGCTGCCTGCTGGGGATCTTTAAATTTCCAGATTTGTTTTCCAGCCTGACAAGGTCCCTCTGGATGGCAATATGGCCCTGCTGAGGTTTTGCTTATCTTTAATGTGTCTGGAAATGGTTTCCAGGATTAGCTGCTCCATGACCTTCCCTGGAACTGAGGCGAGGCAGGTTGACCTGTAGTTTCACAGGTCATTCTTCTTGCCCTTCTTGAAGACGAGGGTGATGTTTGTTTTCTTCCAGTCTTTGGGCACTTTTACACTTTCCATCATCAATCAGAGATTATCGAGAGTTGCCATGCAATGACATCTGCCAGCTCACTCAGCACTTGTGCATCCCATCAAGACCCGTGGATTTAAGTATTTCCATCTTGTTTAAGTATTCCCTGACCTGATCCTCTTCCACTGAGGCTTCATCTTCCTTGCTCCAGCCTTTCCACCTGGTCTCTGGCACCTGGAATTCCTGAAGGCCTGAAAGATAATGAACCAGAAACTTGCACACATTTGACTTACAATGTGCACTTCAAGGTGTTTTGTTTGCCTTTCCATTTTTCACAGTCTCAGAAGTCTTGAGGACGACCAGTTTAAATTATAGTTAAACAAGAAAGTTCTGTAACTCTCTCATTGTCTCAAAATGACAAGAGGCAAGCCTTGCCATCTCAAGACATGCAGTAATACTGCGACCAAAAAAGAATGTTTGTTTTGTATTATTAGAAATTATGCATCTGTTTATTAGCCACTAGATGGTGTCTGTCTGACAGTAGTTAGAATGGAAGTATTTACCACTTCTTACTTACTGAAACAAATACATTAAATGAATTCAGATCCTAGTAAGGATTATCTGTGTTAGCTTGAAAAACAAGGAAGCATTAATGAAATATTAGTTATTAGAAATGAAATTTATCTAGGAAAAGAAGCAAGTATTTGAGACTCTTAACCTAGATGATGAAAATTGTTCAAATTATCTTGCGAAAACTGAAGATTAGGAAAATGATAAAATATCAGTGACCTCACATTTGTTCAAGTAAAAAAACCCTTATTTTATTAGGACTTAGAAAAACTAAGTCCTAATAGATATTAAAAAATAGGAAGAAAATTACTAAGTAACCTCCTTTCCAGTTGAAAAGAAAGGCTGATTCACTGTATTGTATTAAATAGGTTACCCCTTATTTGTATGAGCTGACAGTTTATTAGGAGAAAAAAAAATATATTTATAACTGAATGAATTATTTGTTTCTTATATAGAGTGTCACTTGGTGTCCTGAGTAGTTTATAAAATGAAACTGTACTCCCTCCCTCACAGGTAACCTCTGATTGACTTCCCTTAGTATTGACCCAGCCTCAGGTAGCCAGGATACCTGCTGTGGATTTTTAATTTTCCAGGTTTGGAGGGCTACTGATGCTTTTTTAAAACGCTGAATAAAGAGAGAATAAAGGAAAGAAGGCTAAATAGAAACAGAATTTAAATAGATTGTTTTATGCACGAGTTCTTGGATATGACAGGACAAACAGTCCATTACTACCCTGGCTGAAAATGTCTCTCCTCAGTAAGGTGTGTTGTGGCTTCTGCAGTATAAGACACGTAGAACTTCTTTTACACTAAAAACATGACAGGCATCACCATCAGAGTAATGTAATCAGGCACTTAATACTTTCAAACACTACATAAGGTTGAGGCCTGCACTTACTGCCTCTGAGGTGCCGTGTGTGAGTACATTGTTATTTTTACATTCCTGAAAATCACATTACCTTTGTGTCTAGGTCTCTGATAAAAGGTCTCTTTAATCTGTGGGGATCTGGACATTTTACAAAGGCCGTGCACAAGTCAACACTCTCGGGCACATGGTGTGACTTGGGGATGGTCCTCTGCAGGGCCAGGAGCTGGACTGGATGATCCTTGTGGTTCCCTTCCAACTTGGCATGTTCTGTGACTCTGTGAAATCAAAACATGCCCTGTAGAAGCTCTGAAGCTTTTTATTCTCCCATAACAGAGGGGAGAATACAGTTACAGTGCTTCTGACTACCCAGCATGTTGTTTGCTTACACATTTGGAAGGTAGTCAGCCTTAATTTCTGTCTCGATCATATTACACGTCTGCTTATTATGCTTCTATTGTTCTTTCTATTACAGTCAGTAAACAAAAGCTTTTTTTCAGTTTGTAATTCATCACCACAAATTATGCACTTTCAGTTGTATTCTGACAGTTTCTTGGAATGGATGCATGAAGTTCATGAATCTACGAAGCTCAGTGAGTGGCTTGTCCTAGTTTTATTTCTTGGCAGGATACGGACCTTTTGCTATTTTAAATTTCAGTTTATACATAAATTCTGGTTGTTGTTATTATTATTATTATTATTATTATTATTATTATTATTATTATTATTATTATTATTATTTTATGTATTACCATTTTTTATATATTTTCCCTAGATTTTTGAGTACCTTAGAATTCCAGAACTTGAATATTCCCTCCTTCCACACACATCAGCTGCTCCGTAAACAGAATCCTGTTATTTTGTTGAAAAGCACTTTTTCTTAAGAGCCAAGAAACCAGGGGAAAACATAGTTCTACACTGAAGTGAATTTCAGAATTTCTGTTGTCTTACAAGTGACAATATTTTTACAGTGGATTTTTTTTGTCCTAGAAGGGATCACAATTAACATTCCACAGTGCCTTGGAAAAAAAAAAAAATATCTGTAATTTAGGCAAGTTTGGCTCCAGACTCCAACTCTTGTTGGAGGATGCCGCAAATATTTGTTAACCAATGTTTTCAAACAAGAACTTTAACTAAAAGGGCTTGATTATATGGCTCTGGTGGCACATTTCTTCATTTCACTTTTCAGGGGAAAAGGGTCAGATTTACAACCATATTCACAAACACCCCCACAGTCACTCTTTACTGGATATTCTTGATATTTATATCCAGTTCAGGGAAAAACATGTGCTTTTATCTTAGACAGAGGCTCCTTTCTTTGTTTTCTGTATGCAGAACCAGTTGGCCTTTCTAATGGACTTTTTCTTTCCTACCTCCGACTCAGCTGCACTGCAGTTTATCTGAGGTTCTGTGGCTGGTTTTTTTCCTCCTCTTAAAATTTTAGTAAAAAAAAAGTTTTCCAGTCTCTTGGCAAATTGTTCCAAGGGGGATTGTCTTCTGCCAGGATCCTTTCTTGGCTTCCACATTGCTCCATTTGGTGCACTCTCTGTATATCTGGAATTAGCAGTGATGTGTTTCTTCTTGGGGCTGTCTGGATGGAATGTGTGAATACACAGTCAGGCACAAACATGGTAGAAATCTCTAAGATCTCTGGATGCACAGCAGCCTCACTGCTGCTGCTGAGCAGTAATTCCACCCAGGTGTCCCAGATGGTTGCAATAAATGCTTGAATCCTGCCCTGAGGAAGTTTTCAAGGGAAGAAAAATGACAAATCCAGAAAAGTTTGGACATAGGCAACTCAAACAGGAGTGAGATGGTGGGGTGGACAGAGATGTTACTGTTCCCGACTATCTTGCAGTGACTGGGGTTCCCTCTGTGCTCCATCAGTCTTCCTCAAATAAGTGTGCAGTTCTGAGATGGAAACTCCAATTTGGTGTGAAGTATTATCTCAGAACTGAGGAAAACTCTGTGTTCTTCGCTTAATATGTGCTAGAAATTCATTCTCTGTTTGTAAGTCATTGTTCTACCTTCAGTTTAATGGTGGATTTTCTTCTGCTGACAAAGGTCCCTGAAGGAACTAATTGTATTCCTTGCCCTCTGCAAGAGGTTTCCATTTTCCCCTGCTCTGTCCCAGCTGTCCACGGGCCTATACTGGGAACTGTCTTGCTGTGGGTCAGAAAGGGAATGTGCACCTGGACTGGAAGCTGGGGAGATAAAGAGTGTTTTTAAACTGGCCTTGGTAGTAGGTAGTTCTGACATGGAACTGTCCTTTTAGAGGACTCCTCGTCATTCCTGACAGTAGAAACACCAGAATCTTGCGCAAATAAGTTTACTTTGAAGGCATAAGTAATACATGTGAATTGTTGGACCATTTGCTTCGGGGGAAACGCACCCAATAAGCAGCTGTAAATCAGTTTAGTCTTTCACAGAAACTATTGCATATAAAATATCCCTTCGCCAAAGGGGTGGTGGAACGATTCGTAAACATGAAATGACAGCTGGCCAAGAATTGGGTATGGAAATTAAAAAACTGGGGAGTTTTGAACAGATTTCCCAGTTAGGTGACTCACAGCGTCTTTTCCTCACTTTTTTAACTTTGTTCCTGAACATCTCCAGAGTTCTTTCCAGCGTGTGTCACGCACCACATGCTCTATTTGCATTCCAGGTATCCCACACTTGTTTTCACAGAGTCAAAAACTAAGTGTTTTTTTTTTTTCCTTCTCTCTTTCTCCCGCCTTCCCCAAACCTCGGTCTATTTATAAATTGCACAACTTGGCACAGGAGCACTGTGACCAACGTGCAAAAGAGTAGGGTTTAATAATCAGTTCTTCTTTCTGATGTTGGTTTTGCAACCAGACAGACCAGAGTGCACTGCAGATGTCTGGTTTAAGCGTTACACGGGTGGAGCACAAGAAACAGGGTAAACATTTTTGCTGTGGCCTTCTCACCGCTTCTTATTCCAGTTATGGGAGGGAATACACTTCCTACAGGTGGTTGTTGTTGCTGTTGCAGTATTTTCATGTTGTTTCTGACAATTCGCTGCAAGTGCAACTCTAGTTCAGCTGCTGAAGGCGTTATGGCTGATTTGGCCAAATCTTTCCTTGAAGATGAGGTCCTTACTCAAGGGAGCTCAGTGCTGAGGGCACACTCTGGCATTCTGCAGTATCCATGAGATATTAATCCTTGGAAAGGATTAATCTTGAGCTTTGTCTGGATGTATGTGAATTGGATGCGAGTTAGCTACTGATGTAGGGCAAAACTCTCATCTCAATTCTCCTCTTTTTCCGTGCCAGCACAAACCATGGGCAGTGCCTTGAGTATAATAAAGTTAGACTTATTTTATCCCAATGTAAATGAGAGAACATGCCAAGTTCTTGGTGTAAATACCCAAAAACTTGTAAAAATTCCTCTTCTTGACTTGTATCTTTCTATACCATTGAAGAACACTTTTCTTTTCCTGTTCATTCGCCACAGAATGCAGCAATGGCTGCAGTAGATGTTGGCACAGATGGTCACAGGTATTTGCAGAGCCTTGACTCCTATTCACAGGAATTAGAGAACAGTTCTTGGGATGTCTCAAAAAAAGGAAAGAATACATCTACATCCTTTGTGTTTTTCTAGCTTGATAAACTCCTATTTGAATTTATCATTATGCTTCCAAGCACTGCCATTGCTTCTCCATAGATTATTTCACTTTCTGGCACAGTGGGGGAAAGAGCTCGGGCACACCAGTCTTAATTATTTTTTTTTTCAAAACAGTTAAGCCACAGAACCCTGTACAGTTTTCTTCTTGGCAACTGCTTTTTTCCATACTGCCGGGACATTTTTGAGCTCTTCTCACTTTCTTTTGGCACGGGCGCAAACAGCAACCCTTGGCTTTATAGGTTACAGATCACATTTGTCACTGGAAGGCTTAAAAATTCCAGGGGAAGCCTCATGAGCCCCCAACTTCTCTGACCCTGGTCAGCTACTCTTTAATGCCTCTGAGATTTTGAACACTTTCTGTGCTAATTTGAGGCCCTTTGTCAAAAGAACAGACAGTTTCAACAGCTTAGACTGTGGACTACTTTTCGTGTCTGCTTTGACCTGTTTGAAGCACTTTGTTGGCTGTGCACGCTGCCCAGCTCTACAAACAAGGAAGTAGTAAGACATAATCAGAGTAATCTCCCTCTCCTCCTTCTTGTTCTGTGTTTTTAGGATGTGCTCAGTAATATTTGCCGTACTGTCACATGCAATGTGTGTCACTCCTCAGTCCAAAGGAAACTTGAGAGCAGATTGAGTTTCCCTCTATCCTGTGCTGTTCCAAGGCCATTGCTGCTGTTTGTTGAATCGCACAGGACTGAAGAAAAGCTATAGCCCCTCTGATTATTTCTGTATTTCAATCAAGTATTTCCTCCTTCACTTCATATTAAAATACTTAAAAACTCCCCAACAAACGTGAACATAAAGCAAAAAACTACCTCTTAAAAATTGCCTCAAAAATTACCTGGCATGTGTCAGGTTACAGGGCAGTCTCGAAGTATTCTGCTTATATTTGACAAATCAAGACTAATGGTTATAATTTTATGAAATATACTGTATCATATCATATTTCTTTATGTTCTCTCCAAATGTGATAATCCATTGTCTCAAGTGCTTGAAAACCGTGCTGTGATGTGAATGTGGAGCTGCTGAGCTGGTATGAGTTGTTTAAAGAATGGCTACTGCAAATAGTATTCCCATTCTGACTTGTGCAAGCCGTCTTTCTGAAACAGAAGGGTGACACGGCTAAGTAACTTTTTGCCCAGAAGGTTCCTGAAATTTCCTTCATTTCTGTGCTGGTTTTCCAGGTTATGGCATCCCCTTGCACCGAAGATAACGTTGTCTGTGTATCACCTTGAAGTGGTTTTGTTCTGTTTTCCTTTTTATGATGGCATGTATCCTTTCTAAAGGATAAGCAAGCTTGGTTAGACATAAGAAAATACAGGAACTTACGGAAGGCAACACTGAAATAGGCAGGATTACACTGCCAGCTTTTCCGTGTGAGAGCCTGGAATTGTGAAGTTAGTTGCAGCTGGGGTGGTGTGAGAACAGCAGGATCTGTAGTAATAAAAAATCCCCCCACTGTTCCTTCCCTTATCCATTTCATCTGAGCTGGAAATGACTGTGGATTCTTGTCTTCTTGTCCCATGGCTCTCTGCCTTGGTTGCAGTCCTGCCCCTGTCTCTCCTGTGGTAGGAACAGCCTGGCCCTCAGACCCAGCTCCTGGAGTAGGAAATTTCAGTTTGACTTGCACTGCTGAAAGGGCTTGAGCTCAACTCAATAGATTTGTAGGTCTGTCATGAAGCTTTGTCAGAATAGGATTATATCTGTTAAAAGAAACCCCGGGCCTCCAAAAATCTCATTTAAACATTTTCATTGGGAATAATTTAAACCTGGGGTGCTAAACTTGGGTAACACCTTCCTAGTGTGAGTGAGATCGGACTAAGTCTCAAAGTGGGATTGTGCTCAACCTTGTATTTCTTTTATTACACAGGTTATCATGAATTTCTTTTAGTTCTTGCTGCCACCACAGTGTGAATGTGTCTCACTGACTCAAAGGTCATGTCATGCCCTGAATGCTCTCTGTGTGGCTGCTTTCTGTCCAGCATTGCTCCATCTTGTTCTCTGGCTTGTGGAATGTTTCTAACCATGTTGGGTTTTACCTAAATTTTGGTGACTTCCGGAGCTCTGTGAAGTTCTTGGTGTTTTGCAATATTTGTAATCACTTCCATCAGTCCTTTGGGATGATCAGAGAGGTTCATCTATGTTTAGTTTATTTCCTGCAGTGTGATTCATGAAGATGCTGGGCTGAGTATTAGCACTTATTTATCAACAACTTGAGTGGACTGTACCTCAGAGCAGAAACTGTTTTTTTCAAAGCAGCTGTCCAGAGTCTGTTAACTGGACAAAACTATTCTTTCTGGAAAGCCAATGCTAGGTGTGCAAATAAAATTTTCTTCTTTAGCAGCAATTCAAGATTACTCATCTTTTAAGATATTAGAGGATGTTGTCTGTGTGGTCCCACAGATGCCATTTCCATGACTCTCACCAATTGAATCCAGGAGGCAAAAAATAATTGTGTTATCTACAGACCCCTCTGAGGAGCCAAGTATTTTCCAATGTTTTCTACTATTTCACTGACTTCATTTAAGAGGTGCAAAAGCCATGGTGTTCCCTGAGCACATATTAGGTATGTATTGTAATGATACCTACTTAATATGTGCTCAGGACTAACTTTAGCTCCTGAGAACAGAGAAGCCCGAACTACCAACTGCATAAATCACTTCCTTTATTTGGTCACATTGTCTTCAAGATACTCAGGGTTTTCATTCATGTCTTTGACAATTAGTATTTTAACTTTCTGGGATTGTTAACTAGCTGTAAAACACATTTGAAAATTGTACCCTTGACATATGATTTTCTTTTCTTTTTTTTTTTTTTTTTTAAAGGAAGTATTTTGGAGAAAAAATAGGACTTTATTTTGCGTGGCTGGGTTTGTACACGGAATTCCTCATTCCAGCTTCAGTAGTTGGGATTATTGTATTTCTGTATGGATGCATAACCATTGAAAGTGACATTCCTAGGTAAGTTTATCTGTGATCCATAATTTCTTGCTTAAAATTGATAAGACTGTGCTTTTTGTTCTTAATCCTTAGTGAGAATGATTGCTTTTAACTTATGTGAAGAGCAGTCATGTATCATTACCAACCCTGTGAGCATTAGAAACACACATGCATTGAGCAGATATGACATTTGAATATCACACAGGCTGTTCAGTGTCTCAGCTCCTGAAACAGAACGTTTAGTGAGTCTGCTGCATTAGGTTCTTCTTCTAAGACATTCATTTGCTTTTTATTAGTGTACATATGTCCATGTTCACAAAGAAAGTCAGTGGAAAAATCAGACTATTTTTACAAGTAAGATGACCAGCAGTTAGAAGATTTAACATACAGCAGCAGGTTGAGAGAGGTGAATCTTCCCCTCTGCCCCTGTCTGGGGAGACCCCCCTGCAGAGCTGCCTCCAGCTCTGGGGGCCCAGCACAGCAAGGACATGGAGCTGTGGGAGAGAGTCCAGAGGAGGGACACCAAGATGATCAGAGGGATGGAGCAGCTCTGCTGGGAGGAAAGGCTGAGAGAGTTGGGATTGTTCAGCCTGGAGAAGAGAAGCTTTGGGTTGACCTAATTGTGGCCTTCCAGGACCTGAAGGGAGCCCACAGGGAAGATGGAGAGAGACTATTTCCAAGGGCCTGGAGTGACAGGACAAGGGGCAATGGCTTCAAACTGGCAGAGAGGAGGTTTAGATTAGATACTGGGTAGAAATTCTTCCCTATGAGGGTGGGGAGGCCCTGGCCCAGGTTGCCCAGAGAAGCTGTGGCTGCCCCATCCCTGGAAGTGTTGAAGGCCAGGTTGGATGGGGCTCTGAGCAACCTGGGATAGTGGGAGGTATTCCTGCCCATGGCAGGGGTTTGGAACTAGATGATCTTTTAGATCCCTTTCAACCCAAACCATTCTATGACTATATTTGATCTCCACAGTATTCTCCATGTAGACAGTTATAAAAAAAAGTGTTGAGTTTTGTGCTGTCTATCCTGAGGGTGATACACTGCACAAAACCTGCCAAGGTGACACTGCGATGTCAACGTCTACTTCTCTGTGAAAATAAAAAGGACACTTCCTCTTTGTTACCTGTATCTAATTCTGATGGAGACAGGATATTGCATTACTAGTACTGCTGGTCACACTCATGATGGTTCCTGCATTTGCTTAAATGACCTGACAATTTTTAAAGCGGATCACTGCAGTAGGACAGGATTACTGATAGGTAGAGGATGAACTGCACTGCATCTGAGTCAGTCTGTTTTCTTAGCTTGATCTCAATGAATCTTGATGGGCTGCACTTGACTGCATGAAAGCCTGTGCTAACATTTCAACTTTAATGAGATTTATGGCTAAGATGTATCTCCAGCACCCTCTACTGCCTTTTGAAATAGAAGAGAGCATTACTGTATCAACATGAGAGCTGGAAACAGCTGTGTGTATTTCAAATGATATAATATTAAACACACTGATACTATAGTTGAATAGTTCTTTTTTTCATGTGAAGTCACATAAAAAGCTACTTAATGATGGTCAATATAGGAATAAACATAATCATGATATGCCAGCTATCCTTGAAGCAGTGGTGCAAGTCTTTCCTTAGCTCACAGTCCTGGCAAGAACACTTTGAACAACTTGGTTCATCTAAGTGAGACTGTGCAGGTATGAACATCTTTCACAATCCAAGCCTTATGGAAAAAACTGGAAGCATAGTCAGCACTGTCAAGTAGGGTTTGGCCTGTTAAAGAAATACTGATAATGATTTTTTTAAAAGATTTTTAGAAACTGAACACATACATAGCAAATAAGGCTAAGAATTAAAATAACAATCTTACAGTAAAGATTTTAAAATCTGTTTAAAAGTCTCTTCTCCTACATTTTTGTGCCCCCGTATTAACGTGTATTTTTTCAAGGGCACTGAATCAAGGGCACTTTAAGATCACTTCAGTGTTCTTTCTCCATAATTTAAATCTTATCTGTATCAAATCACGTAACTGACTTCAGAGATGGCAAATTTGTGTTTGAATGGGTTTTTTTTAGTATCGTAACCTCACTCTTCAGTGATGCTACCTTCCCTAATTCACTAATACAGGGTAGTGATCAGTCTGGTTGAATGTTGTGTTGTTTTTCTGTTGGTAATGTGCCTATAAGTATTTTCAAAATTATTAAGCATGGCAATAAGCCTTGCAGAAGCACACAGCTTCTGTCCTCTGCGAGTGCAGGCCGCATATCTTGCAAATAGCTTGTACTGTCTGTGATGTGCTGCTTGATATCCCTGCTGTACGTCTCTGTTTTCTGAGCTGTAACACTCAGAGGAATTTGTGCACTTGTCATTCCTAGTAAAGAGATGTGTGACGAACGCAATGCCTTCACCATGTGCCCCCTGTGTGACAAGTTCTGTGATTACTGGAACCTCAGCTCTGCTTGTGCTACTGCTCGAGCCAGTCACTTGTTTGACAACCCTGCCACCGTGTTCTTCTCCATCTTCACGGCTCTCTGGGGTGAGTATTGCTGTGCATGTTAATAGTGTCACTTGATTTTTGGACTCTGGACAGAATAATAAAGTGCTGTTAGATTGACTGTGATGCTTTAGGAAGGAATCCTCAGGGGGCCAGTGAGGGGCTGTCTGTGCTGAGGCTGGAGAAAGCAATATTACAAGGCTTTCTGCTGTCAGCAGCAAGCTTTGGAATAAATGGAGAGGAGTTGGGTAGTTCAGCAAGGAAAAATATGTCCTTTCTTCCTTACTGCCTTGTGTAGAATCACTGAGTCATCAAAGTTGGAAAAGACTCCGGGGTGATCGAGTCCAACCTGTGCCCGATCCCCACCTTGTCACCCAGACCAGAGCACTGAGTGCCACCTCCGCTTCATTTCCTGAACACCTCCAGGGATGGGGGCTCCCCCCCCTCCCTGGGCAGCCCCTTCCAGTGCCTGACCACCCTTTCAGTGAAGAAATTCTTCCTGATGTCCAACCTGAAACTCCCCTGATGCAGCTTGAGGCCATTTTCTCTATGGAGGAAATTGTACCTTTAATGGCACTTCTAATCTTTGCCATGTCTTTGTTCACTCTTCTTCCTTCTCTATCAACATTTCAAGTCCTTTTAACACCTTTTGCATTTGGGGCCAGAATGTATTTGAGGACTGGTATGGTGCAGACAGTTTAATTTAAGCACAGAGTACACTTCCATGTGGGACAACTTAGTCACATAATTTTATCAAAACTTTATGGGCTTTGAAGAACAATGGGACTATTATAATTTTATTATAATATGTTTTAAAGTATTCCATTTAAACAAATTTTGTTTTCTTTAATGGCAAATATCCCTGTCTCACTGAGGAAATCAAAACACTTCATGAACACAAATGAATGCATAAGAGTATTATTCATATTGTTTCTGGCCTCACCTCTGCCCTGAAGAGTGTGTACAGTACTTGCACGAATTATTGCCCTTATATACTCTAGATCTTCTTTTTTGTAAAAGTTAAAGGTGTTATTGCTACTGTAAAATGATTTTTTGATTTCCCTATCAATTGTTCCCCAAAAGTAATTTTTGTTCTTGATATGAAATGGAGCAAATATGTTATTGTATTATAGCCACTCCTCAGCAATCAGTGTGTTATGCTTTGCAACCCTATTAAAATTTTACTGCTTGTTTTAGAAAGGGGTGATAGGGAGTATGGTGTTGGGTCGGGACAGCAGAGAGTTTTTAAGGAACTTGCAGACAGAACACGTCAAGGAACTAAGAAGCGTTTATTTACCAGTTCCTGGAAACCCTAGAACAGAAATTAGGGGATATGTAAGAACTATGACTGAGAAATGGAAAAGGAGGATGAATTTATAGTTCCTCACAATGACTTCTTTTCCTGTTTCAGACTGCTGCCAGTTACAGGGTGGACTGGCAGATAAAGTGTCACAGCTTAGTCTAAGTTTCAGTCCAGCTGTTTAGGCAGCACCTGTGTGCAGGACAATTCATTTACTCTTTCATAGGTAAATAGCATTTTCCTGACAGAGAATCTGTCCTGTAAGCTTGCATCCATGCAAATGACCATTTCCACACAGCCTCATCCAGAGAAATTGTATTTTAGTATCAGCAATGCATCGTGCAAAGGAAAATGTTGATATATCCTTGTGCTAAGACAAATTCGTAGAATCTGTTATGGAGGAGAAAAGGACAAAAAGTTCCATATGCACTGCTTTTAAAAAGGGCATGTAAGAATAACAGAATTCATTCTGAGCTGTAGCCCGCCTCCAAAAAATGTTTCTCACAGATTGGAAAAGTCTGTTCTTGGGACTATGATGACTGAGCTTGTCAGTGCACGAGAATACAGCCAGCAAATACAAAGAACAGCAAAGTGAAATAAAGTTGCCTTTACTAACTCTGCCCAGCTTGCCTCTTAAGTATTACATTACACAAAATTTTGGTGCCTAACTGCCAGAAGACTGTGCTGGTTTTATCTAGACCTCAGTCTTTTGAAAGCAGTGCTCATTCACACCCTGATTACAGTTGTACACTGCAAAGAGCTCAGTGTGGTCATCTGGGCTGCCTTCATTTTACCACGGTGTTGGACACAAGAATTTGTTCATCCTGCTTGTCTTCTCCCATCCTTTAAAGGGTAGATGGCTTGCTGTGGTCAATATCTCAAAAGGAGTCATGCTTTTACTAGCTGATCTTTATACCTTATAAAGTGTCCCTGTGATTCCGGCAATCCTGCTTGCAAGTGACCATATTGACAAAACAGGGAGTAACGCCTGGCTGACTGTGCTGAATGTCACTGGTGTTCTGGGATGATGGATTTCAGCTGTCAGATGCATTTATTAGGACAGTTTCAAAGAATCACAGAATGGTTTGGGTTGGAATGGACCTTAAAGATAATGCAGTTTCAACCCCCTGCCACGGGCAGCAACACCTTCCACTATCCCAAGTTGCTCAGAGCCCCGTCCAACCTGGCCTTGGACCCTTCCAGGGATGGGGCAGCCACAGCTTCTCTGGGAAACCTGTGCCAGGGCCTCACCCCCCTCACAGTAAGGTATTTCTTCCTAATTTCTAATCTAAACCTCCTCTCTTACAGTTTAGTTTCTCTGCTAGTGTAAGTCAGTGCAAACTTGCTGATTTCAGAACAGCTGCTGCATCAAGCCAAGGAAGTTCTTACAGAGCTAAATGTGGAACTGACTTTTTGTAGAACAGGAAAAAATGGAATGAGTAATAGCACCCTATAAACTAACCAAATGTTTTTGTATTTAGGATATCTAATAACCCTTGAGTTTTCAAGCCATGCTAAATATAGCTTTTATATATTCTTTCCTCTGTAAGGAAGGAGCACAGATAGGAGCTTAGTTGCTTAATGTCTTGATTTGCTTTCAGTCCTGTCTTTAAATGATATTTATTTCTTACAAAAAGGGAGGATACCTGTGCAGAAAATATTTGCAGCTATCTGTCAGAATAGATTACGGCTTGTAAGATCCAGGTTATTTTCCTAGTATTCTAACTTTTTACACTGCTGTCTTACAGTGTAGATGAAGTCAAAGGAAGCTGAATCTAACTCTCCATTGTTGTATGCCTTGTGGGGCCACCTAAAAGTTGTTCAAAGTCTTGTAAATACTGTTGTCATCAAACAGTGTTTTTACAATACTTTTTTCACCAACTGAAAAGGTGAAGTGAAACATAATTCAATGAAAAATGGTGCTCACAGTTGTCTGTAGGTATAGCTTTTATCAGCATAGTGGGTGGTTTTAGTTGGCATGTCCTGGTTTAGTTTTGATTTCATTATCTGCAAATAGGTGCCAGTAAGTCAAGAGTCAGAAGTGCTATTTTTAATAAATCTGTAAGTCCATAAATCATGAGCAGTGAGACAAAGGGCTGTCTAGAGGAAAGAGCAATTATGAGAGGAAAGTCAGGAGACTGTAAATATGAGACAATAGTAAAACATCTGTTCCTTCATATTAATAAAAAGGAGAAGCAGGAGGCTGAACCAGTCACCGGTCCTTTTTGAAAAAACCACCATGTCCATGCAGGACAAAAACATTCAACTGTAGCACTTTATATTTCAAAAGAAGATATTTTTCTATATATTACTGGGGATCCTCATTATTTCAATAACAAGCTGCACCTACTTCATGGTGAATAAAAAGAGACAATGCCTTGAGTGGTAAAAGCAGATGTGGATTTGGTTCCATTCTCTGCCAAGAACTTACCAATGGCTTTGGGCAACCCGTGTTGTATCTTCCTCTATTTTATTTGTAAAAGACAGTAATTACTGTTTCCATGCTTTACTTGTGTTCTTTCTTTAAGATTGGGCTTGAGGCTGTTTCTTAGTGCTTAATTATAAAGGGTCCAGAATAATGGGATTCAAATATCAGTTGGAGCTTATAAGTAGCACAAACATTCATCATAGTGCATTGGATTTATCTTTCTAAAATTTTTTTTTAAAGCTACCATCTTCCTTGAACAATGGAAGCGTTTGCAGATGAGGTTGAGTTACTTCTGGGATCTGACTGGACTGGAGGAAGAAGAAGTAAGTTTCCTCCCCGTGTGTTAATTTTCTGTAGAAATTATCCTATATTTGAATATATGTATCCATAGGTTTCTCATGAGTGTTTTCCAGTCCAGTGCAGTCCATAGCTGTGTTTTTCTAAAGGACTGTAACTGATACAGTTCTGAGCACCAAAGTGTCATTTAAGACATCATCACCTCTATCTTACTAGTCAGCACTCTAATATTAATAATTAATGTTGAAAAGGATTACAAGATCACAGCAGGTCAGTGTTTTGCTGACAATGCCCATATGCCATTGTACAGTGTGCAGCAACAGAATGACACAGGATAAATACTTTGTCATATGGGTGTTACTTCCTTATGTATAACTAGAACTCTCTGGGATGATGATAGCCACAGGTCACATAAGCAATATTTGCATCCACACAGGTTTGTGTGGCATCTGTGATGCCTTAAGTACATCATCCTGAGCTCCAGGTACTATCAACACAGCTGTTTCAAAGCAATAAATGGGGCTGGTTTCTTCAGAAAGTGCTTTTCAATGAGCCATGGGGATTCCAGCTGTGCCTGAATTGACTGAAAAGTGAGATATACTTGCTTATTGGCATTTACAATGTCCCTAATTTTGTTTTTAGTTCTGTTCTTGGGCATTGGTCTGTTTAAATGCTGAACTGCCTCTCACCCAAGGATTCATTTCTGACGAAAGAGAGTGCAGTGAGTAGCCATAAATATCATACTGAGAACAGGCAGACTTTGGACCTTCCCCTGGCAATAGATGCTGAGGTGTCTCTAAGGACAGGGTCATATTCAGGAATTCAGAGCTGCAGCAATTAGACTCTTCTGTGGTTTGTGGTGAGCCAATTACCTGTCTGGAACAATTCAGAGTGCCTTGCTCTCTTCATTGACTCAATAAAACGTGCTCCAGTTCCTGGAAAGTGAATTGCAGGCCTATCCTAATATGATGGGAGGTTTTGAATCCATTTCTTCTCTTGGTGTTCCAGCACAGTTCTTTAAACAACAGACCACAAACAAGCCTTCAGCCCTGCTGCTTGAGCTCAGCTCAAAGAAGATGTAGAGTGCAAATAACGCAGAAGGAAAGTAAGCTGACATCATGAACTTCATGATGTAGAATGGTGATAGTATCATTCCCATTTTACCTATTCCCTAGATAAGTATAATTGGATAAAATGAAAAGATAACCCTGAGAAGAGAGAGCAGACTCCAGTATCCCTCTTATTCCATCACAATCCCATCACGCTGCAATGTCTTTAACGTATGGGAGACCTCTCAAATACTCCCAAAATTTTCACTGGTGACTTGACTATAACCTCCTCTATTTTTCACCTGGTTTCTCAGCTTCTTCACTACTCTCTCTCCAGTTATGACATGGGTGATGCTCACAGTACAACTCAGTACTCCCAGTCTGGAAGTTCTGATGTAAGCCCAGTGCACCAGCACTTCAGAAATTTCTGCTTGTCCTGTGTGGAATTACAGTATAAAAGGAGAGGCTGGAGAGCCAACTCTTGGCTCTGCAGGGTAGTTGATGAACCAACTAGATTTTACTGAATTTCAACTTGCAGTACAAAATCTTAAGGTTTAGCTTAATGTTTGCAAAATGTTCTGAAAGAAGCTATAGATTTGTGAGGTCCTGTGATGGAGAGGCCTGAAGTGGTAAAAGTTTGTGGACAGGAACTGTGGGATCAGCAAGAATCCTTTGTTTATGACAAGTAAAGGAGTGCCAGACAAATCTCAGCACAAGCTGAAGAATTAGGAAATTAGAATCATAAAAATAAGGCTGGAATGGACCTTGAGGGGCCATCCCTTGTGCATGGTAGGATCAACTCTACTTAAATCATTATGAAGAGATGTTTGTCTAATTTGTACTTAAATAAATCCAGCACTGGAGATTTCAATTCCTCCCTAGGTAATCTATTCTAATACTTTTCTATCTGTACTGCTAATAAGCTTTTTCTAGTGTTTCTTTAAATCTCCTTGCTACATGATAATTTTTTCCTTTTTTTTCCCCATATTTTAAAGAGAAAGAGAAGGAATAGTTCTGTCCTCTTTTCAACAAACCAACACAATAACATATCTCTGTTACCCTGCTTGTTTTTTTTTTAAGATGAGCTAGCCTCTGCTCTTTCAGTCTTGATTCCTAAATGTTTTCATACAATCATGGAATCATAGAATGGTTTGGGTTGGAAGGGACTTTAAAGCTCATCTCATTCCAACACCCCTGCAATAGGCAGGGACACCTTCCACTAGCCCAGGTTGCTCAGAACCCCATCCAACCTGGCTTGGAACACTCCCAGGGATGGGGCAGCCACAGCTTCTCTGGGCAACCTGTGCCAGGGCCTCCCCACCCTCACAGGGAAGAATTTCTTCCTAATATCCAATCTAAACCTGCTCTCTGTCAGTTTGAAGCCACTGCCCCTTGTCCTGTCACTCCAGGCCCTTGGAAATAGTCTCTCTCCATCTTCCCATCTGTAGGCTTCCTTCAGGTATTGGAAAGATTTTCACAGAATCACAGAATCAGCTGGGTTGGAAAGGACCTCTGAGATCATCAAGTCCAACCATTGATCCATTACCACTGTGGTTACCAGACCATGGCATTAAGTGCCACATCCAGTGTCATCTTAAAAACCTCCAGGGATGAAGAATCCACCACCTCCCTGGGCAGCCCATTCCAATGGCTCATTACCCTTTCTGTAAAGAACTTCTTCCTAATGTCCAACTTAAACCTCTATATGTTTGTTTATTCTTGTTCCTTTCTGGATTTTTTCTAGTTGCTGCAACTCATTTTTGAAGAATAATACTCAGAATGGGTATCTCTTGACATGATCTCTTAGGTAAAAAGTCATGCACCGTGTCATCTTCCGTCAGCTCTTGGTACTTTTTGTTGGAAACCCCACCAAAATTAGATCAGGTTTTGTTTGCCTTTTGTTTGTAAGATTCATGAAGATGAGGATAAAATTGTCTGTGGGGAGATACTGGCACCAGGTTTCACTGGTGGTGAATTCTTTACAGGTGTTGAAAGTTATATGGGAAGTTGGAAAGTCGTGTCTGATCTGGTTAGGCCAGAAGGAACCAGAAGTAGAATACACAGGGTCGCTTAACAGAGCAAGAAAGGGACAAGGAAGAAATTCAGGAGGTTCAACAGTTTTAAGACTAGATGGGGTTAAGTTGTATATCATCAATTTCTTCAGGAAGGGAAGTTTCGGAACCAAAGCACGGAGGAAAACAATCATAAAAATTGAAGAGCTGAGAAGTACTTTGTGAGAATAATATTATTGAAATAAATTGAAATAAATGCCTTCAGTGTAATTTTTGTGGGCTCTTGACTTTAAAGTTTTCAGTAAATTACTTTCTTTAAACACACTGGGCCAAATCTTTTGCTTCAAAAGAGTCACACGAGAGATTAATTTAGTCCCTTTATTTGTAAATATCTTGGCAAGGGCAGTCTGAGAAAACAGACTCCCCAAGGCTTACATGCATATTTGCAGCTGGCAGCCGTACAGACTTGTAACATTTGTGTTCTTACGTCTGAAAACCACAAAAATAATAGGTAGCACTGGGTACAAACTGGAAAACAGATAATTGTGTTGAAAAGCAGTTGAGCAACTGATAAATAAATGGCAGAGGAAAAGGAAGAAACCAAACTCAGGCCAGAACCATGACAACAGACAAAGCCTTGGAAATACATAAACACTCGCAAAGTCACAGAATCATTAAGCTTGGAAGAGACATCCAAGATCATCAAGTCCGACCTGTGACCAATCCCTACCTTGTCAACCAGACCCGAGCACCGAGTGCCACGTCAGGTTGTTTCCTGAACACCTCCCTTGGCAGCCCATTCCAACGCTAGACAACCCTTTCCACGAAGAAATTCTTCCTGAAATTCCCCCCCTCAACATGTCTGGCCACAAATGTGTGTGATTGTGTAACCCAACCAAACAGGTTGTGCATTTGTTTGCGGTTCGGGTTGTGTAACAGGGGATATGGCCATTGATAAAGCAGGGGTGGAGGCGGGAGAATCCCACTCTTCTGCTTGTGAAGGAGCTGGTGAAGAAGTACAGAGGGACTCTAATTAACGATGTGGGCAGTAGAAACTGTTGCCTTCCCATGAATCTTCAGAAACTGTATTTCTAGGACCTAGGATATTCCTGCTTTAGGTTTTTCGTTGGAAGAGATTTTACCTCACCTTCCTGAGTAAACTGAAATAGAAATGCAACCATAAAAGATGAAATTTTAGAATTTGGACCAGAACTTGGAAGTCAAGTGGACAGAAAGACTGCACTAATTGAAATGCCAAGGAGTCTGCACTTGTTGCTCTTGTTATTGGTCAAATAGGTTGTAATACAGTTTTATTATAACAAGGAGGAGCTTGGATGTCTGTCTTCATTAAGAACATTTTTGCCAAGATATAATTTCAAGTTGAATCCTGTGCTCTGTAAAATATTTACAAGCTCTGTTGTTTTTTGTTTTGTTTTGTTTTGTTTTTCTTTTCCTTTTCAAAATAATTCCCAAAATCTCATTCTCCCTTTAAGATCACTGTGGATTACTGTTGAGTTAAGAGAAAGTAATGAGGGAGGTAGATTGGGTAAGACAGAATTAAATAGCAAGCTGACTTTGTGACATTAAATAAGTTTACACATCCATCCCATTCTCTCCTGTCAGTAATGTTAAAATGGGAATTTGTGACTACAGTATTTTGGCTTGTCTCAAATCTCTCCTTTCCTCCTCTCTACATCCTTTGGTTTCTTATGCCAATGAGATCTTTACTTTGGATTATTTCCCCCAGATGTATTCTCTCACATTTTTCCCATACCTACTCCAATTTTCCTGTTAGGTTCACATCTCCAAATACTTTTGAAATCCTTGTATGCTTTTTTTACTAGCTTTCCTTGGGCTTCATCACTCTTTCCAGTGAATATTCTCTGATCTTCATTAAATTCCTATTAACATTAGTTATTTAATGATCATAGGATAGCCCTGGTATATTAACCAGTTCATTTCAACATTCTACTTAAGTCCTATGTTTAAGAGGATGAGAATTTTATTAGGATAGTTGGGAAAGGAATGCTGAAAACTGGATGTTATCCCTCAGGTCTTTGGGGAAAATATTTAGTACCTACTGTTGCTCCATTGAAAAATTACACATGACGACCCACTTTAAACATGTTTTAAGTTGTAGACTGTAAGAACCAAAGTAGGTGATAATTCTTTTGCTTGCCAAGAAGTTGGTAAATATGTATGATTACATTTTTTCATTCCCAGACTGCTGATCCAGAGGTCTGCCACAACATCCTGGGACTGTATTTGATTTTGCTCTTCTGTTTCTCTTTTAGATGACACATCAACCTGCTTTCATTTGCTTTCTTTTACAGAAAGGAGGTTTAGATTAGGTATTACATAGAAATTCTTCCCTGTGAGGGTGGGGAGGCCCTGGCACAGGTTGCCCAGAGAAGCTGTGGCTGCCCCATCCCTGGAAGTGTTCCAGGCCAGGTTGGATGGGGCTCTGAGCAACCTGGGCTAGTGGAAGGTGTCCCTGCCCAGGACAGGGGGTTGGAACGAGATGATCTTTAAGGTCTCTTCCAACCCAAGCCATTCTATGATTCTGTGATTCACACAATTCCATTTACCTGTATAGGAGTATTTAAATTGATTGAATTTAAACTGTAAAATGATCAAAACCAAATGATGCTGTATTCTGCTGCATTACCCTCGAAATGTTATCTGGCATTGGAATGACAGCATTTGGTTGTTTGGTCCCAGCCTAAGGGCATTTAAAAATCTGAGACCATATTTCGGAATTTAGTTTTGCAGGTAGTCCCCTGAAGCACTACCACTATTCTTGCTCAGTCAAAGTGAAAATCTATCTATCTGTCTGGAAAATGAATTCCCATAACAGACCTTATAATTTTTTTTAACTCCTTCAGTTTTATGTTGCTTTAGAATACCTGTGATAGCTGAGTTCCTGTGTACTTGCTCAGTGGCTTTTGTCTTTTAACATCCCTAAACTTGTGATAATGTTAAATGACATATTCAAGCTTTTGTTTTAATTTTGCATTTATCAAATGTTTTGTACAAATGATCTGGACTAAAATGATTGGGGACATCTACCAGCAGCCCCATGCTGAGATATAAACCCAATTTTTTTGGATGAGCATCCCATTAGAGAGACAGTCTGAACAGATCCTTGGTGTGAATAACAAACTCTTCCTTAGACTTCTCACCCCACCACCCACTGTCATCGTCATCATAAGAAAGAGAGGGGTTTGGTCCTTGATTTGTAATAATTAACCCTTTTGCAGCAAAGAACAGCTGGGCTCTCTGTTCTGTTCATTCCAAGTTTCCATCATGCTTTGGGGCAGCAGCTGGGTCATTCCAATTTTTATTTTTGGAAACCTTCCTTCCTATCAGTGTGCACTGATTTGCTGCTCTGCTTGTGCTCAGCATATTAGGATAATGAATTTGTACTGGTTTTTTGACTTTAAGCATCTGGCTTTTTTTTTTTTTTTGATGGTAACTCCTTTGGTCTGTCAATCTGGAATAGTTTCTAAGGTTCTATTTTTTTTCTTCTTATAAATCCAACATATTTGTCACGCATGCTTTGTAAAATTTTATTATCACTTTCTTCCTAAATCAAAAAGAAATTAAGGAGAGATCATTTCACGTTTTATATTCTTATCAAACTGGATCGTTACCTATGCAGCCAGAATTTGCAATGTATACTGGATGCACATGTGTATGTTTGAGGCAAATCCTGGAGACCATTCTCAGGGAAAATTCCCACTGACGTCAATCTGAGTTTAGCCTGAGTAAAAATTTCATGATTTGGCTCTTTGTTTTCAGAATGGGAATTATAGTTTTTCTACTCTGAGCACTCATTTGGCCTCAAAGTACCTTGGCTCACAGGGTTTTCAATAAGTGTCTGGCAGCTGTCCTGGCAAACTTCCAGCATCGTGGGATTCATATTTATCCCTACATGGACATTTGGCCTTCTTGAAGTCATCACAACTATTTCTAGCTTATTAAGTGTAGAACTCTTCCCATTTTCAGACAAAGAATTGATTCTGAATCATGCTCTTTTTACTGCTGAGTGGAATTGTTCCTTCACATCCATGTATGTATGGGTCAAATATCTCTGAGTCTGGACTGTAAAGAAATATTTTGTTCAAAATACTCATCAAAGGAATATATAGAAACTTGCATTCTAGGAAGCTCTGTGGTCTGTTCAGTCAAGGGTAAGATGACTTGGCAGATTCAGTGAAGACAGATAAACTAATTTTCCAATCCAGATGTAGGTGTATGAAATGCAGTTAAAAAGGACATTGACATTTCTAACTAGGAAAACTAAACATAACTTGCCCAAATTTGAACAGAATATGCACTCAAAGCAAAACTGTCAGTTGCAAACAGTAAGTTACAGTACAATGTTCAGCTTGGCATTTATCTTCTCCCCCGTTTTCCATTCAAGTCAGGTTTCAGAAGTTGCTCTGACCTCTGGAAGTTGCCCCTGGTGGCTCAGGATGCTTTGCTTACCAGAAAGTAAGATGAAAAAAGGAAGAAAGCCAATTCAGATCTCCAGGTGCTCCCATAGTTCCATGAGATCTCTTAAGATGTGTCTTGCATCTGACCTCTGTGCCTCAGCTAAGGGAGCGTGATACAAAATAATGCAGATCAACAAGGTGGTGAAAACTTACACAGTATCAAGACACAAGTGCTGACTGCAGCATCTTTAAACACTTACACTAATTTGTTTAGAAAGCGAGAAACCTGTCTTCAGTGTGGAAAAACCTATCCATAAAAAGTTACCCACCCCAAACCCAGGTGGCATCCCCCAGGATGAATCCCTGGATATCCCATCAGCTGGATTGACGCTGGAACCAGGACTGCTGAATTAACTCACCCTTTCTTTCTTTCTTTCTCTAATTCTTTCTTGAATTCTTCTCTTCTTTTCTCTCTTCCCTTTATCTTACCCCGTTATCCAAACCCCACTGCCGTGTGCCTGTATAGTAGTTCAGGGACTAACGCACCATTTTCCATACCAATTGTGCAATTTACTATTAAGACTTTCTGATTGTTTGCAGACCCTCTGACTGTTCCCCATGAGGATTTACGAATCTCAGGTGCCTCCTTCCCCTTAATGGTGGGATACCACACCTGGTCTAGTGGAAGGTGCCCCTGCCCACTCCAGGGGGGTTGGAGCGAGATGATCTTTAAGGTCCTTTCCAACCCAAACCATTCTATGATTTAAATGATAGTATATCCCATACCTTTTTAATGCATCAGGAAAATCTTACGATCAAGATAAACAATAGGTTGGGGTCCTCACAGTGTTTATATTCTTGTGTGCATCAGAAAATGGTGGAGGTTGAGTCTGAAGTAGTGAAAATGTTACAGATACAGAAAATTAACAACACCTGTATCCCTCAAGGAAGACTGCCAAAGTTCCATGTAGCCCCCATTCTATTGCTCATGAGGATTAAATAATTTTATTTAAAATGGTTTTTGGTCTCTTCATGGCTACCAGATTCATTAAAAAGTGTCAGTAAGCCAAATTTTTAATAGGGCTGATAAGCAAATATTCTAATTATAGTAAAGATGGATAATATGACCAATAGCCTTTTTTTGTGGGAGGCATCAAATCCAAATTCCAGGCTCTGAATGAATTCAGAACTTGGTAGGATGAGTAGATACATGGCACTCTTCCCTTTTATGAGCTGCTTTCTTTAAAAGCCTGGTGGATTTTTGCCACCATGCTAAATTTATGCTCTAATTTGGAAAAGAAAACCGTATTTTGAAAGGGAACCTTGAAAGATTGTTTATAAGGGAAACTGGACCAGATGGAGCAGCCCAAGAGAGGTGAGGCAGCCACAGCTTCACACCCTCAGACTGGACCTGTAGTGAAGCAAACCATGTATTCCCCGTAGACATCTGTACACAGAGCACGTACACACAGCACGTATGTGCACCTTTGCATGTTCAGCACACAGATCACACAGTTGCACACACAAACACAGAGCAACAGCCTTATCCCGCTCCTCTCCCTTGCTGCAGAGGTCTGCTAGTGAGAATAAATATATATATGTGTATATTTATGCACATATGTACAATGCAGATGCCCCCAGCAGCTGGGATCGCTCACTCTGCCCCATCTCCCAAGTTCTGGCACTCAGGTACAAGCCCACAATGCTAAATCCCCCCTCCAGGTGCTCACTCACACACACATCTTGCTCCCCCAGAGCTGACTGGGACTCCCCCAGTCCCCCAGCAACCAAACCACCCTAGTCTTGACCTTGAAGACACCACCCCACACCCTAGTGCATCACACTCCTAGAGATCCCCAGACCCTGTGGCCTCTCTGGCAGTTGGCTGGGATTCTCCTGGTCCCTCTGATAGCCAACTTCACCATGGGCTAATCCTTAGGAACTTCACCGACCTGCTAGCTGAGATGGGCTCGGTTGGGTAGAGCAGAGTCCTAACAATGGCAAGGGACCATTCACTTTGAGTATGAGTTGGACTCAGTCCTTGTGGGTCCCTTCCAACTCAGATTATGCTGTGGTGGTGAATCAGCTTGATCTCCCCTAGCACTTAGATGCTCAGCCTCACACCTGCACTTGCTCCATGTGCTGTAGGTCAGACCACCAAACTATTTGCACGTGACCAGCCCTTTTTCATCCCCTTATCCATCTATTTTTTCACACTTGTTCTTCCCCAGGTGACTTAAATCCCTCCCTTCTCCACCTTTGGCTCCTCCTCCAAGCATCCCATAGTAAGTCCCGTGCAATCCCTAAATGCTCTTCCCCTGCATCCTCTAATGTATCAGGTACCTCAAGGCAGTGACCCCCTTAGTCCCAAAGGTGCCGTGGTGTTGAATCCTCTGGATGGCTTGGCTTGTGAATAAGTGACCATAACATCCTGGTTTTTTACTCTTAATCATGATCACAAGTTTACTTATTTGTTTTGTTGTTTTGTTTGTTTGTTTTTTTTTGTTTTCAGGAGCATCCCAGACCTGAGTATGAAACCAAACTGCTGCAGAAAAAGCTGAAAAATAAAAACACCACAACAGAAAATCCAAACGAGGTAAGATGCAGCTTACCCTTCTCATTTATGTTGGATTTGTGTTTTGCAATGCTGTGATTGTATTTTTGTCTGTATCTGATAGTTTGCGGATGTGCTTTTTGGTGCTCTTAAACAGCCTTGTGAGTTGGTTGCTGGTGGTCTGGTGCCGTGCAGGTTTTGGGGTCACCACTTTGCTGGCTCTGCAGAGCAAAGCAAAGCAATTTGCGTAGAGATAGAGTTGACAGGTGGTTCAGGATCTAATCTGTGGAGCAGTGAATGATTCCTAAGATAATCACCGCAGGAGTTCTTACAGCAATGACGTAGAATGTCACTACTTTTTGGGCTTTTATTATAGTGATTTTATTTGCATAGGTAACACTGGTGTCTTTAGTCATGTTTCAGTTACACACTTGTGAGGGTTTGACAACATTTCCAAGATAAATGGAAAAAATAATAATTGGTAGGTCATTTTTACCTTGAAGTGGGTTTATGATTTTTGTGGCTATTTCCAACCTTTTAGAATAAGCCTTTTTTTATCAGTCTCCTCTTGTTGACTGAGGTGTATTTCCTAAGCATTCACAAATTCTGTAGGCTTGGTCCATTAGGCTTGGTTAACCATTGCTCATTCCCTGCATACCACATGTGCCAGCAAAGCCAGAGCATTCCAATACCATGTTCTGTTTCCAGGTAGAAGAAAACAGTTTAATTTGCTCAAACATTGAGAACCAGTATCTGAAATAGGGAATACCTGATGTTTGCTCAAACAAATTTATCCCTGAAGCTTCAAGAAGAACTTTACTATCCATTTCTCCTGGTCACCACCCGGACTATGAAGTGTTTCCAGGGAATCTCTAATTTCAGAGAAACTGCTTTTCACTTGTTATGCCAAAGCAAACTCCACAGAAGACAATGGAAAATTCCCAGTTTTAGTGGGCTTTGGGTCTTGCCCAGCATGAGCAGAGACTCTCACACAGCACTATGGACAGGTCTTCCCTTACACAATATGCAGTTGTCTTGGCCTTCCCTGTGAGGGGTCAAAGCCTGTAAATTTGGATAAAACAGTTGCTGCTGTTCAGCTTTTTTTATTTCTAAGTATGTGAAAACTGGAAACAAGTCAGTGACTGATGCTCTAGAATAGAATTTTCTTGCTTACCTGAGATGCAAAAATCACAGCATTGTAAGTTAGAAATTAATTTAAGGTAAAACAATAACAAAACAAGCAAAAAAAAAAAGTGGAAAAGAGAGTGTGGAAAATAAGGAACAATGCACCATAAAAACAGGAATAACTCTTTTCAGACATTAAGAATGAAAAGGCTTTCCAGAAATACTTTTTTCTTTAATTGCTTTCTGTGCCAATGTGGATGGAAAAATTGCTGAATTTCTAAATTTTGAATTAGTGTTCCCCAAACTACCAAAATGTATTCTAAAAACAACTGAGCAGTTTTCTATCAGTCGACATGTTGCTTACTAATTCTGTTATAGATCTGTCCAGCAAACAGCACATTAGGTTGGGTTTGGAAGGTGAGTTGCTCGTATGTTTGTAACTCAATGTCTTATGGTATTATACGAGCAAGAAATGATCATGTGAGACCTGCTGAAGAGAAAACAGGACAGTTCTTTCACTGAACTGTTATGTTTAATTAACTGCGGAGATGCACCATAACATTTTGCTCTGGGACACCCTTAAAAGTTAGGTTTTAAAAGTGCTGAGTACTTAAAACCTCTGTAATTCTTCAACCTTCTTTTTAGAGGTTTCAATCTTCTCTTTTTCCTCCTTCAGATGGCTTTGTTTTATACTCTTTGCAAGACCATTGGCTCGGGAGCTTTTGCAGGGCAGGTTCATGGTAAGGTACAGGTTTCTGTGAGGCCTCTGGCTCAGTATTTCTTGTTGGGTGGAAGCCAGGGTACAGGACTTTGTCATATTAACAAAAGTGAAGATCTAGGGGCTGGACAGGCATCAAAGTAGAGATTTCTCTGTACTTTAAGATTCAGTCCTCCTCATTTCTTGGGTTTGTGTGAGTACACAGATGTCTTCTGTGAGGTCTCCATCTCCTCATAACTTGGTTGACAGTCTAATGTCATGGCAGAAGTCTCTGTGAAGTTGTCTCCTGAATATTTTTTAGCTAACGAGTGTAAATCAAAGGCATATCTTTTTGGTGTGGCTGGTCAACAACTGTAGCAGGCTGTGTTAATATCAAAGGACAGGGTCTGGCACCGCTGCATAAAACTTCTCATTACTTATCTAATATGAAGTCAGAAGTCTCCAATTCAGCAGCTGTGGCTTGTTGGGATAGAAATGATGCCAAAGCTGTGGCTATTGTGAGAATACTGATTTAGAGCTTACTTAAAGGCATATATTTCTACAAAATTACTGGCTTGTTTCCAGTATGTTAATTCCTCAGTTCCGGTGAGGATGTGACTGGTTTTATGGCAAGAAACTGAGCTTTTATGTGCAAAGCTCTGTGTATGGTGCCTTTTTTTTTTTTTTTCGTGCCTTATTCCAATAGTAAATTCCTGTGAAGCTAATTGGGTTATTTTTGCAATGAAGAGTAAGAGGGTTGGTTATGTGCTGGTTTTGTGATTGCAGAAGAAAATTGACACCACTTACATACTCTCTTAAATGATAACCTGGGAATACCTGTTAAGAGGAAACCTACTGCAATGTATAGTTTTCCCTGTCTGCTCTTGAAGTCATTAACTTTAATGAGTGTGGAAGATGCCCAGCACCTGCCAGGGCCAGTAAACATATGAGTCGCTCTGCCCAGGCAGCAAATTCCACATCAGCTTGATGAGACTGGGAATAGAAAGTATGACACATCTAATGTATTACTTGCCCAATGGGGTTTGTGTTCTAGAACACAGCTTTCACACAAACTACTACTTAGTGTGTAATCAGCAAAGAAGAAAGTTTCAGCCCTACACCACCCTGTGTGGTTCAGGCTGTTTTAATAAATATTTTATTTGTTATTTGGAGAATGGCAAAGAACCTGTGAGGGCTCAAAGCACTTCACAAAAGATTGGTGTGAAGTTACTCTAACAATAACACCCTGAGGGTTCTACTGTTTCAGAAGATAATTCATTTAAAGCTAAAGGAGTTGAAAGATGTCTGAGGTTAAGTAGAAAATTCATAAACTGCAGTCCTTATGAATTAAAGCATTCATTTTAAAAAATGACAAGTTCTACGGGACTGATTCAAGAAACCTGCAATGATCTGACTTATAGACAGTAGAACTATTTAATTCTTTATAATCACGTACTCTTTACAAGAACATATAGTGACAGGACAAGGGGCAATGGCTTCAAACTGAAAGAGAGGAGGTTTAGATTGGATATTAGGAAGAAATTCTTCCCTGTGAGGGTGGGGAGGCCCTCGCACAGGTTGCCCAGAGAAGCTGTGGCTGCCCCATCCCTGGAAGTGTCCAAGGCCAGGTTGGACGGGGCTTGGAGCAACCTGGGCTAGTGGAAGGTGTCCCTGCCCATGGCAGGGGGTGGTGTTTGGAATGAGGTTGCCTTTAAAGTCCCTTCCAACCCAAACCACTCTATGATTCTGTGATGTAAAGGTTTGCTTAGTGATTCACGTACATTAAAGACGTCTTGCGGTGAAGATGAGGGCTTATACCTGCAGGAATGTGTGTGTCTGATAACACATCCACAAAAATACAGCAGATGCAAATTTTGTAATGAAGCACTTAATGTATTCTGTTGTTCTTGTTTAATGCACTGTAGCGCTGGAGATCTTGACAGAAGTATTTAAAGAACAGAGTCAAGTTACTATATCTGCACAATGGTAACTAAGGTGGTGTTGGATATTTATAATCTTGTGATAAGTTGTTCTCTCTCTGCAATAGTGGCATCCTCAATGGAATTACACGCAGGTCAGGAAATGACAGTTGGTCTTGTGCCTGAAAACATGCAGATGGGGAGAGATCCAACTCTCACTGGAGCTGATGGAAAGAAAATTTCCAGTTGTTTCTGGGAGAAATGGATCAGGCCCTGACTTTTTCATTAAATATCCAGCTGATCTGGCAAACATGATGCAACATCATATATATATATATTCTTATCTTTCCTATTTGGCAGGAAAATGAATAACTCATTCTACATATTTCTCAAGGAAAAATTTTCTTTATAGAAGCTTCTCTCTTGGCTTAAGTCCTTACTTGGGGCCAACCCTGGGAATAATAGAATCTGGCATTCTGTCTTTCCAGTAATTAATTTTAAATACGAAAGTGGCAGAATAAGTTATTTAAATTGTTAATTCTGCTGGTAATTGAAGCAAAAGAAAGAAATATTTCTTTTGGACCATTCTGTTAAACTGAATAAAAGCAAGCTGGTTTGAAGAAGAAGGTTTCTAGTGTAAGAATGATACAGGTAAATATAAAGAAGAATTGTACATTGCTGACCAATATTTTACATGTGTATATATATTTAAAATTTCAGCATTGTAAAACAGGAAATAGTAATTCTTGCCAGCAGTTGATTCCTTACCCAGTCTTGCATAAGCAAATCTCCCATGAGGCCTAAGATGTTGGAGCCCATCTCTTCATTAAGCAAGTCCTTTATAGGATTTGCTAAAGAAAAAATATTTTACTTTTTTTTTTTATATATTAGCTGAAGCTCTGTGGAAGAAACCAAGATATTTGCCCATAAATATTAATTTGAACAACGAGAACTGTAAAAGAACTGAATAAACCCAGAGTTCCTTAACCACTAGTACTTTAGCATTTATGGAACCTTATTATTAGTTTCATAAATCCATCAATTTGATCCAGTATTTCGTAAGTTGGCCAGTGTCTTTCTATCCTCTTTCATTTCTTTACTTTGACAAATAACTTTCTAAGCATAAGTGATAGTAAGAGGAATATGTACTAAATTATCTTTTTCTTTTTCCTTTTTAAGTTATATTTCTTATATCATTAACTTTTTGAAATAAAAAATGACTGGATAAAAATAAGAGAATGACTGAAGATGAATAAGGACAGTTATGAGGATAATCTTGTACAGACCTCTCATCCTCTCTATTGTACAATATTTGTTTGGGTAATCAAGTGACATCACATTTGAAGGGTAAATGTTATAGTTCTGATTATTTCAATGTATACTTGAGTTCTAGATTACAGCAGAGTATTCATAAGCTGAATTTGTGTCTTCAAAAGGCTGCTGATGTGGTGTTTCAGTGCTTTTTTATTTAGATGTATGGATTCTTTGACTACAGAGTATATGATCTGTATTCAAACCTCTTCATTTTTTTCTGTCTTGGAATTTAGTTATCTTTGTGGTGAGTTGTATAAGAAATGCAGCTAAAAATGTCCCACTTTCTCCCTGTTTCTCTGAAAACCTAAGGTGGGACTTTCTCATTTTTGTCAGACCAGTGTATGGTCACAGTGCTGTGTTCCCGTATTTACGATTATATTCCTGTCAACCTTCAGAAGGAGGTACCTCTTTCTATGCTCTGGATAAGATGAAAAAAAAAAAAAAGCTTAGCAATATGGTATAGTGGAATAATTCAAGTTGGGAAGGTTTTCAGGATTTTATCTAGTCCAAAGGAGTATCCTATCCAAAGGAGTGTCAGGTGTGATATCAAACCAGGTTACTCGGGATTTTCCCCAGTTGGGTATTGAAAACCTCCAAGGATGGAGATAGTAATACCTTTCTGAGTACTGCCTGACTGTCCTCACGGTGTGAAAGCTTCTCATCCCATCCAGCCAGACCCTCTCTGCTTTCAATTTATGACCATTGTGTCTCTTAGTCCCCACAAGAACCACCGTGAAGAGCCTGGCTCCGTCTTCTTGATGAACTCCTTAAACACGCTGAACAAGCCTTGTTCCTCTTCCTTGGACAAGTGCTCCAGGGCTCTGTCCTTGACTCAGAGTAGTGTCATTTATTTTTTCAACTGGAGTGCCCAAAACTGGACGCAATATTTTAGGTGCAGGCTAGTGAGTGCTGAAGAGGTGATCACTTCTCTGGATCCGCTGGTTAATGCATCCCAGGGTGCTGTTGGCCTTTGCTGCCAGGGCACATTCCTGGCCCTTGTTCAGCTTGCTGTCTGGAGACACCGAAGGGCCTTTTGGGTAGCCTGTTCTCCTGAAAGGAGTTTTCATTTTCAAAGGCAAGTCTTTTAATTTGTGCTTGATGAATTGATCCTTCTGTCTGTCCCCCTCTGGATGGCAGCTGTGTACTTAAGCACATTGACTGATGTCTCCCCAGTCTGATGTCATCTCCAAGCATTCCACTGCCTCCTCCAGGTCCTTTAAAGACATTAAACAGGGCAGTCCTAGTATGACCACAGCAGTACTCCAGCTGTTCCAGGTTTGCAGGTTCACCTTTGGTAAATCCGTGATGACTCTTCCCAACCACCTTCTTTATGTGCTCAGAAATGGGTTTCTTCACTTCTTTCAATAGTCCAAAGTGAGGCTGACTCCTTAAATATTTCTTTTGTCCTTTCTGTGAAGATGAATACAAGATTGTTCTTTCTCCTGTTGTCAAAGTCCCCTCTGTTGTCAGTGTCCTTCCGGAGATAATAGAGGTCAACTTCCAATAACATCAGCCTGTTCCTCTGTCTCCCATTCCTGTTCTTCAAAGTCATAAGTCAATGAAATTACTGCTTATCTTTTGTAAAGGAACAAATAATAGGTTTTTTGTCTAGTCATCAAAATGGTATTTAACTAGGAACACTGGCTGCCTTTTTTTTTTTCAGCTGTTGGAGGCTGAACAGTGCAGATGAGGGCCAGGAGCTTAAGAAAAAGGTATCTTATGCTTGTGAGATTCTTTCTGCCAAAATACATATATATGTATATATATAATAATTGTCAAAAGAGACCTTTGACTGTAGAAACAAGAGAAGGCAGGGATGCTGTTTGTTGGTCTTATTCGTGTTACTTATTAAGATTTTGGCTCAGGAAAGCATTCTTTCTGGGGTGGTACTATAGCTTGCGTTGTTTAATCGCCAACCCAAGCATATGATTAAAGTTAAACACATGTTCAGCGTCCTGAATACGGATACAATTAAATGTTTCTTTTTTAAATTGAGGCCTAAGCTTCTTATTGGCGATGTTAGGGATGATGCAGGTCTCTTTCCTATTAAACCGAATGGAAAGGCTCGTTCCTGCAGGTCCTATTCATCAGGACTTGGGATTAATGCGAGTTCTGCATGAGTAAGTAATAAACTCTAAGTCCTTAAGTCTGCAGTTACTGCAACGACTTACTATCACATTGTACCCAGTCAAAGACTGAAATATCAGTTTAGAGGGCTCCAGCAAAGCCCCAGGTTGAAAAATAAATCTCCAGAGGTCTGCTGCGGTTTAATTAAGAGCAGATAGTTGAACTTAAGAAAAAGTAGAAAATAAAACTAGAGTGTTCTCCCTGTCCTGTGTGCTGGTTACAAACTCCTGTATCTTGAAGTATATTTTTTACCTTCCCTTGAGCACATTTATAGGGTAAATTTCATGCTATTTATCTCCAAGGTCAAAACAGAAGCCCACATTTGGGGCAAAAATGACACAAATTGGCTGTGGAAAAAACAGTCAGTTAAGTTAGTTGCCAAGAATTTTTTATTTGGTGCATACTGCAATCCTGTCTGCAATTTTTAAGAAATGAACTATGTTTAAATTCAGTTCCTTTGGGCATCCATCCGATGAAGATTGGAATTCCACGAACTCCAAGCTCTAAAAGCTAAGGAACTCAGTTTGAACTGCTCAACTTTTGCAGCTATTAGTGTGATTAATTGAAAAACATTTGCCTGCTGATCTGCAGATTTTCATTTGATTTAGGGCTATGATGGCATTGTGTTTGGAAGCCCCTTCACACTGTGGTAGTTCTTGCAGTAGATAAACTTGAATTCTTACCTGGTTATTCAAGTCAACTTGGTCTCCTACTGATGTCATATGGGTGTTGTACAACTGGATTTAGTGAGAGCAAACTTATTAATTCACTGCTGCTTTCAATCTCTATTGCTCATGTAATGAGAATGTAAAGCTGTTTGGGATGCATGGATTAATTTAACAACTTCCCATGGCATGCTCCAAATCTAGTTTTAGAGAATGCTGCATAGTGATATAAATAAAGATGGAATATTACCCTTTAAACATTTTTCCACCTTTTGGAACAGTGGAACTCCTCTGTTAAGCAGTCCACTGAAAGATAACGGAGTGATATGTGTGTGCTTGAACTATTCCTTTGTAGGTCAGCATAGCTATTCAAAATTCAACCTTCCATGTTGTTTTCTTCTACTCTTAAAGTTCCAGGAAATCCAACCAGAAAATCAAAGAAGTCTAATACAAAGCTTCTGCAACTGTCTGATGCTGGAGTGCAAGAACAGTTTAAAGTTTACCGCTATTTTTGGCCCAGTTGCCAAATTTGGCTAAAATATTAAAACTAAAATCAGCCTAATGTTTAAAATAACCAACTTACTAGGCATTGAAGTCTGTATAATCCCCTTTCATCCAAGCCCCATCCCTACAAAACAACAGTTAAAATCATCCCGATGGGTTTAATATGGGAGGGTTCTTTGCACATGTCTGGAATCTTCCCCAACCCATAGACAGCAGTTGCCGTCCTATCTTGCATAACAAATTACAGTGACTTAGAGAAAGCATACACAACATAATGGGCAAAGTGTTGCACACTGTTTTGTTTATTTTGGACCTGATTTTCCTGTCCTGTACTTGATTTTCTTACTGAGATTAATTGCCTGAAAAATAGGTCAAACCTTATTCCTTGAAACAGCTGAAATACCTCTGTGAAAGTGTTCACACAATTCTTTCTTACATTTCAAAGAGGTCTTTAAAAATTAACCTAGTGTAATATTTGAAAATAGTTAATATCTCTGGATATTAAGGACTTGGGGGTGTTGTTGGGTGAGAGGCTGGATGTGGTCCAACTCAGAAAACCCCCCCGTGCCCTGGGCTGCACCCAAAGCACTGTGGGCAGCAGGGAAGGGGGGGATTCTGCCCCTCTGCTCTGGGGACACCCCCAAGATGATCAGAGGGATGGAGCAGCTCTGCTGGGAGGAAAGGCTGGGAGAGTTGGGATTGTTCAACCTGGAGAAGAGAAGCTTTGGGGTGATCTAGTTGTCACCTTCCAGGACCTGAAGGGAGCCCATGAGGAAGATGGAGAGAGACTATTTCCAAGGGCCTGGAGTGACAGGACAAGGGGGAATGGCTTCAAACTGACAGAAAGGAGGTTTAGATGGGATATTAGGAAGAAATTCTTCCCTGTGAGGGTGGGGAGGCCCTGGCCCAGGTTGCCCAGAGAAGCTGTGGCTGCCCCATCCCTGGAAGTGTCCCAGGCCAGGTTGGATGGGGCTCTGAGCAACCTGGGCTAGTGGAAGGTGTCCCTGTCTATGGCAGGGGGTTGGAATTAGGTGATCTTTAAGGTCCCTTCCAACTCAAACCATCCTGTAATTCTATGATTCTAAGTTGCCCACATAGTTTGTAGAGTTTCCATTCCCAGAGATACCTAAAGCCTGACTGGACAAAGACCTGAGAAACCAGCTCCTGCTGACCCTGCTTTAAGCAGGGTATTGGACTAAGATTGTCTCCAGAAGTCCCTTCCAACCCCTGTTGTGCCATTCTGTGAAATGCAGGAAAGAAATTATTGGAACAATTTCAGACAAATTGGTTTGACCACAATAGGCACATTTTGAAAGAAAATGTAAATTGAGCTTTAGTACTTGAGAAATGGGACAAAATGTAACTAAAGGCAGATTAATAACGATGCCATCTAAACTGGTGTCTTTGTGTAATGATATAATTTATTTCCCAAGGAAGGGAAATGTAGTGTACTGCAGTAAACCCATTGAGTGTTATGTCACAAGAGAAATATCACATACCTAATAGGTTATAAATCAATACAGTTCACTGGAACTGACTGGAAAAATGTGTAATTGGAATTTTCATTTAAAAGAAAAAGATAAAATCTGATTTTAAAGTGGCCGGTTTGTCAGGGCAACTACAGTGCCGTCCACAGCGCTGCTGTTTGGTGCTTCATGCCCCATTCTTCTCTGCTGTACTTCATGTGATGATTCTTCCATCATCCAATTTCTTTTATTTTTAATGAACCAAACATAGAGCACGGTGTGCTGTGACAAAGGAGGGCAGCTGCTAATCCAGTCTAGGAAGAGAGAAGAGCATCTCTCAGTAGGTACCTGAAGAGGGAGAGTCCTGCACCCCCTGTAGACCTTTCTACTTGTGTTACTGGGAAACAGCCAGGGGTTCTTTGCATTTCACTGTCACTGCAGGGCTCGAAGAGGTGACCTCAATGTTTTTAAAGGTTCACAGGAATACCTGTGAAAGACAGAGGATTAGAACTCAGGCCATATCCATTTGGACTTCTACAACTTATTTCTGTGATTGCTTTTTCATTGTTTTTATTGCAGGTAATGTACCACAGAGCTTGTTTCCCCTTGACCATTGTCCCTTCTCATCCTAATATTTATTTTTCACGTCTCAGTCCACACAAACCTGTAGCTGAGTCTTTGTAAGTGTGTGGCATGACTTCTTTTTCTGTCTGTGCTTCCTCTTTCCATGTGTTTCGTGCACAGCTGTTGATTCACACTGAAGAAATGAGTTGAAGTATCAGCAGTGGGAAAGGTGCTAAGCTGAATTTGTCCATATAGACTTCATGTATTTCCCCTCCTCTCTATCTTTTAAGGGATTCAAAGGCATTATAGAGTTGGGAATGTCTTGCTTGAAGAAAGCTAATGTGGTGAATATGGATAAACTTTGCAGGTGACCTATTTATTTTAAAAAAGTGTGTGGATCTAAAGCTTTAGAGCGTAGGTAAGTCTTGTTCTTGACAGTTTCCCAATTATATGATTAGGAGACTGCTTTAAATCCCTGCATGGCTTTTGGTGAAAGTGGAAGAGGTAGAAATTTCAGGCAAGCAAAATAAAATCCAACCAGGCAAATGGGTCTTTAACAGTGAACCCTGGCAAGCCTACACTGAAAATCTGGAGACTCTCAAGTTGACAGCAAGTTTCTCCAGTTTTCCCACTTTGCTTCTGGAGCTTTGTTCAGACACAGGGCCTAAATGTGACACAGTCCTTGGGAGTGGCCCAGTGCAATAATTTAGCAATGAAACTCACAAAGGATTATGCTCTATTTCAGCTGAAAAATAATTGGAGTCCCTACAGCACACCAAAGCATTTCCCTGCCAAACCAAACAAGTGTGTTGGCTGCAGTTCTATAAGGAAGACAAACCTTGAGTCTTTACCAGATGCCCTGTGCTGATGCTGGTGGAGCACAGGTATTCAGCAGAGGTGGCTTAAGGGATTCTCTGTTGAGGAAAATGGCACATTCCCCCTGCAGGCTCAGGGGTTTGGGCCATTCTCGGGGAGGGATGGGGCTCATTGATCCATGGGCTTGAGGTATAACACCAATTGCAGCTGTTAGGAATGCAGGCCAGAGGATAAACTGAAATAAATCAATTTTAATTTTATATATGGCTATGTTTTCAAAAGAACCTAGTCGTCTTTGCAACAGGTAAACAAAGAACCCAAGGCTTATGTGTGCCTTTCATAAGGGAAGACATAGTCCTAAATGTAAAAAAAAAAAAAAAAAAGAAGAAAAAAAAAAGAAGAAATAATGCAATTCCAGGCACCCCTTGCACAAAGGTTTCTTGGTACGATGCTATGTGGGAGATTACAATACTGGAAAGAAATAGAGAAATTTTATCACTGACTATATTGAAGGTTTTATGGAATGGAAGTTACTGGTGGAGTTCTAAACTGAGAATTCTTGGTAGACTTCTCAATGGAGGTTACTGGCAAAATTTTACAGTCATTAACAGAAAAAATCTCTTACTTTAGAAAACTCTCTGAACTATTGGAAGAGAGTTTGTATGGATGACTAGGGCTTCGAAGGACACTTTTCTGTTGCCTTTATTTTTTGCTGATATACATAAGCAGCAGATTTGCACATTGGTACCATTTCTGTAATATTTTCCTCCTTATACACGTGTCCAGTTGATACAAAGCAGTGGAAACCCCAGTCCCACAGGAGGAAATGAGTTTAATTGATATGTAAATAGGTTTGTGAAGACATTTGGGAATCCTTGTATGCTTTCACCCAGGACAATCCCCACAAATTAAGATATAATTTGAGTCATATCCAATTGGTGCTTAGAGAAAACTAAGGAAACATAGGAACACAGAACACAGGAAAATAAAAATTGCCAATGAGAGAAGTGCTTATGGAGAAGACTATACCAATACAGAAAGTCTGAAATTTCTAACTGCAGAGTGTAGCTGTTAAACAACCTTTTTTTTTTTTTTTTCAGTAAATGAAGTTTTTGCAGAATTTTCATTAGATTGTTCACGCTTAAGTTAAGCTGTTAAGGAGGTGGATGAGATGTGGGATCATGTCAGAACCAGTGAGCTGTCTCTTGTGTGGCTCAGCTCAACAGAAGCAGGGATGTTGTGCTCTGAAATGTGTCAGATATATCTGAAAGAGAGATATGCTGGTGATGTTCACCGAATAGGGCTCTGGTCGACTCAGTTAAAAGGTCTGGTGTCTCAAACAAAGCAGTTGCAACACGGGCCAGCAAGAAAAGAGTTGACTCTATATTAATACAGAATTCACGATGATTAATACAGAATTCAAGATGTTTAGGAAACATGCATTCGTATGCATTTTTACTGTATAATACCCCAGAGAAAACTTCAAAATAGGCAGAAATACGTTTACCACTTGAGGGAAGTACTGTACCAACAAATGAGATGAGAAAAGCCCTAGTTTAAGAAACTGGTGTATCACAGTATTGCCTTGGCTTTCAAAATGTGGCCAATAACATGATTGAAAATTACTCAAAAGTTCTTCAGCCAATTAGCATTATCTTTTCATAATTAAATCTGCAATAGCTTGTAGATTTAATTGCCCCATTTTAATTTCTAAGGCTAGTACTTCATACTGACAGATGGCAAAGCACGCAGTAAGTTTTATGTGGTGAGGAAGAAAATGTTTTATAGGGAATGTAAAAAGCTCTTACGGAATGGAGAGGTATTCCTTAATTGGGTTGTATATCATCAGGGTTTTAATAAATTTGATTAAGGGCTTGATTATGCTGTTCCTTTCTCCAGAGCCCTTACTGAAGTCAAAGGGAGAGCTACAAATGGAAAGCTTGCAAGACAAGGTCCTGGCATGAGAGAGCATTAAGGAAAGCTTTATCCTGGAAGGCAGACACACAGCAACTGTATTTATCATAGTGTTCAAATTAGATATTTATAAAGAGTTTTGAACATATTAAACTCATCATTATCTGTATTTTAGAAGTTACTGGCTTTACCTTGACTGTTCAGTAGAAATTACTCTGTGGCCAAAGCCCATCAGAGTGAGGGGGTGCTGTTTCGTTTCACCTGACTTAGACACGGGCTGTCAGAGATGGTGATTGTGCAGATGCTGGAACTGGTGGAGATTTTGATCAAAAACGGGCTATGAACAAAGACTGTTAAAACTCGAAGTTTTTCCACAAGCTTTTGCATGTGCCTGGTTTTGCCACCAGTTCTAATCTTGCTAACTGGGGACTAGTCAGAGCAGTAAAATTAACTGGATATAGAAGGAATAAAAACTTGGAGTCATAAGGATTGTGTCAAGAATTGAGAGCTTCAGGGAATTTACTGAGACAGTTTATTTTCGAAGATGAAAATGGCACAATCAATATGCATTTGATTTCAAGTGTATTGATTCCAGATTTTCCTTTAAAAGTTAGTTAAGTAAGCTTTCTACTCAGAGGCCTTCCTTTATAGGAGTGTTTATGAGAATGTGGAGCTTTTCAGAAGAAGGGTAGAAATACTACTTCTTACTGGTATTGTCTGTCTGTATTTTAAAAGATTTTATGTGAAAAATATGTTGGCATTGAATTATCTTGGAGTTTAAGTGCGTAATTACTTTTTCCTGTACATGAACATTAATGAACAAGTTTGTAAGGATCACATTCCATTTAGATCACAGCAGTGAACAATAAAAAGAAGCCAAGTAATGCCTAATATTGTGAGCTTTGTTTTACATTACTGAAATCTCCTTTAGAAGATTCTATGTTTGGAAAGGTTAGGCAGTGTTAAAGCAAGAGAGCATTGACATTCTTTTATTGAATGGCAGCACATTCCAGGCTTAAAAACTATGTCAGGGCCTCAGAAATTCAAAGTAATCTGGGTTTACACTGCATTCTAAGGCTGAATATTTAAAGGCATAATTAACATTCAATAAAGCTGAATATATTTGGCTTTACAGAATATGAAACTGTTACTGATGTGTGTTTACTCTTTCATGAAACACCCAATGCATCTTCTTTGTATTTCAATGCAAAATAAATGCTATCTCTTCATGGGCTCACAGTAAACTAGCCTGCATATTTATATGCTGCAGAAGTTTATTTTGTCTCATAATAACCACACAAGTTAAAATTGGAATGTTTTCCTCTGAATTGTGGCCTTCCAGTACCCGAAGGGAGATTACAAGAAAGATGGAGAGATACTATTTGCAAGGGCCTGGAGTGACAGGACAAGAGGGAATGGCTTCAAACTGACAGAGAGCAGGTTTAGATTGGATATTAGGAAGAAATTCTTCCCTGTGAGGGTGGGGAGGCCCGGGCAGAGGTTGCCCAGAGAAGTTTTGGATGCCCCATCACTGGCAGTGTTCTTGACCAGATTGCAGGGGTTTTGAACGAGATGATCTTTCAGGTCCCTTCCAACCCAAGGCATTCTAAGATCCATGAAATACTTCAAGCCCTACATAGACTGTTGGTGAAGACGGCAAGCAAGCCAAGTGATTTGTTTCTTGTATAAACATTTACCCAAAATTATTTACCTTACCAACTAAAGTGACCAAAATGTGTTTAGGAAAGAGTTTTATGACTGAATTCATGAAAATGTCCTTATTTCTTACCTAAGATCTCATCTGTCATTAACTGAGAAAACAACAACCAGTTTATCAACAAAGCCACTGTGGTATTAAGTCAATATGGCTTGTGTATTTTTTCAGATATTCCTGCCAAGACCATGAAAGAAAACAGGTAAAATGTTAATTTTCAGGTTCAATTCACCTATTTTACATCATGGAATTACTTTGCTTTGAAAAGGGAGTATTATTGCCTCTCCCTGGCTGCAGTGAGTGTTAGGACATGTACGCTTACCTATGAAATTTGGGCAAAGAGAAAAGCAGTGTTCTCCAATACAGATCCTGGCAGGACCTTTGAGTGGTGTGGCAAAAATCAGAACAGTGGAGGTTAGCACAGTTTTGAGTATTTACAGTGCCAAAATCACAATTGGTATAATTAGTAAGATGGTACTTCACTGATAGGTTGTTTGTTTTTCTCATTTGTGTTTTTTTTTTTAAAAAATAATGGTGTCAAACCTGTTTTGCTTTTGCTGTGGAGGACATTAACAGACAAACCAGAGCAATCTGTGTATGGAAGTGGGTTTCTCCTTCTGAAGACTGAACAGTTTTCTCTTGAAAAGAACTAGAAATTCTCTAACAACAACATGAAGGGTATAGAAAAGCAGAGCTGATTATTACCACTGTCTGTTAGTTCTAGTTTTTGCCATGTCCAGCACACTGAGGATAGCAGGTTTCCTGTAAGACAGGTTTAGGCTGCCCTTGGGGCTGCTTTGTCTTAAGGGGCTTCTCAGATGTGCCTATCTTCTTAAAAAAAACCCCTTATTTCCCCCATATGCCCTGCTGGCTTCCAGTTTACCTACGAGAGGATATCTGGGGGATGGGGACATAAGCAGTGTTGTTCTTCCCCTTGTTATTTGAGGCAGAGAACTGATTTCCTTCTGCCTACTCGTAATTCTTTTTTGGACTGCTAAAACTTGTTCATCTTGGTTGAGTCTGAAGCTGTAGATGAGCTTGTGGTCTCTGATGGTGATCTGCAATAGGTTTTATGGAGCTGCTCCGTGACTGCTGCTGAGATTTGGCTAGCACAGCTCTCTCTTTAGTCAAATTTTCCTTAGAAAGAGGTGATTACTTTTTCTGTGCTGCTATGCAGCCACTACAGGTTGGTAAATAGAAATGAAAACCTTTTTTACTTGTATGGAATTGTAGAGGAAACCTTGTCTAATATGAAAAAATCAGTCTCTGCTAATGGGAAGGTGTTAAGACCTGTCTAATGAAGGACTGTTACTTGTGGGCTGGAAGAGAAGGGCAAACCTGGGGAAAATGTGAGATGCTGGAGCTGAAAACAGCTAAGATGCCACTAATAAAAGAGTGATCTGCGTGAGACAGCACAATGCTGTTTGAATATGTGAGTCTACATGGGTGTTCTCGTGTTCTCTGCGACCAGTGAACACGGGAATTTCACTGAGAAGTTTTATTGGGGAACCCACTTGAGCCTTGCTTGGTAAACTTGTACCTTTTCTTTGTTTCTATGTGTTTGGAGAGATAGTCTGAAAATAACTTTCTTGATTTGTTTGTAATACAAAGAATAGGGACCTGGGGAGGCTATAGCCATGGGAATCATAAAACTTAGAAGGAGAAGTGGAGATGTATGTAATAACTGTAGCAGAAGCAAGAACAAGATGAATTTGGCTTAGAGGTAGGGGTGATGAAAGGAAGATTGAAAGACAAGGTATGAATGAGCCAAAAAATGACAAATCTCTAGTCAGGTGTAACTTCAAGATGTCATTTTCAGAAACAACAGTGTGCTTTCATACAGCTCTAATTTCCTTGTGTTATTGTGAATTTAATAGCAGAGAAATTACGATGAAAATGGGGGAATTTCAATCCTGACTTAATCTGCCTTTTACTTTCTGTAGGTTTCTGTAAGAATCAAGTTTTCATTTAACATTGAAGGAAACACTTCCTTTTTATCTCCTTAAGGTCTGTGGATGATTACAGTGTGAACTGAGCCTCAGGTGGCAAGTATTCAGTACTGTTTTGCACAACCTCATGCCTGGTAACTGGAGTAAACTTATTTTAGAAGTAATACAGAGAGTAGATCCTTTCTTTTTTAAGTACTCATTTGTTTCCCTGAGGCTAAGACCATCCCTGCTGTCATGCATGTGCTGATCTAAATCTAGATGCTGTATCCAGATCCCTGCTTCTGGCAAAGAGAGTTTGTATTTTACACGTATTCAGGCACATACTTAAGTATGTTTCTGCTTAAGCATTTTGTCTTCAGCCTCACTCTGCTTGTTAAAACCATGATCTTTTCACCACAGAGTTCTCTGCTGAACACAAACTCCAGTAGTAATGAAGGTAAGAATTATGTGAGGAGTACACTGGCTTTCCTGAAATTGCAGGTTCCTATCATCATAGATAATATATGTGCATGCAAACTGTAATTGTCACAGTGATTCTCATGGTCCCAGCATGTTCCTGACTTACATGTCACAGCTTCTGAACAAGACCTTGATCTCCACAGCAGAGATCTGAGTAATTCACAGGGCTTAATTAAGGTTCAATAAGACCCAGTGCTGGGTCCTGCCCTTGGGTCACAAGCACCCCCTGCAGCTCCAGGCTGGGGCAGAGGGGCTGGAAAGTGCCCGGTGGGAAAGGCCCTGGGGGTGCTGGTGACAGCGGCTGGACACGAGCCCGGCTGTGCCCAGGGGGGCAAGAGGCCAATGGCCCCTGGCTTGGATCAGCAATAGTGTGGCAGCAGGACCAGGGCAGGGACTGTCCCCCTGGGCTGGGCACTGCTGAGGCCACACCTCAAATCCTGTGTCCAGTTCTGGGTCCCTCACTGCTGGAAGCACATTGAGGGGCTGGAGCGAGTCCAGAGAAGGGAACGGAGCTGGGGAAGGGTCTGGAGCACAAGTCCTATGAGGAGCAACTGAGGGAGCTGGAGGGGGCTCAGCGTGGAGAAAAAGAGGCTCAGGGGAGATCTTATTGCTCTCTACAACTCCCTGACAGGAGGTTGTAGCCAGGTGGAGATCAGGCTCTTCTCCTGGAGAACAAGGAACAGGACCAGAGGAAGTGGCCTGAAGCTGTGTCAGGGGAGGTTCAGGTTGGGGTTAGGAAGAAATCTTTGTGGAAAGAGTGGTCAGGCATTGGAAGGGGATGCCTGAGGAAGTGGTGGAGTCACCATTCTTGGAAGTGTTTAAAAATGTGCATGTGGCACTTGAGAAGATGGTTTAATGGTGATCATGTTCAGTTAGACTCGACGATATTAGAGGTCTTTTCCAACCTTAACCATTCTATGGTTCTCTGAAAATCCTTATAAATTACATGTGTGGAACTGAAATCAAAAGCTGGCACACTGCATATGTTGCAGCATAGGAGAAGAAATCAAATCAAAGCAAACAAAAACTGTCAATGAATAACTATGATTTCTTTCACATATGAAATTTATACTGTAATTAATTCTGTAATTCTCATGTTCTGGGTAAACAGTTTTCTTTACAAAAAATAAAACCCACCAAATTTTAAACCCAAACATTTCTGAATTTACAGAATTATTTATACTGGTGAGAGTGAAGATATGAAATGTTGATCTTTTGTTACTAGAATATTATAATAGCTTGTGGTAAACATTTTTGTTTATTAATTAAACTGCTGCTGTCCATATTAGTTCTTTCACTGATATAAATCCAGTCAGGCAAACTGAATATTAGAGGTCTCAAAGCTCCAAGTCCAAAGCTCCACAAAAGATGCTTCTGATTCACATGGTACATTTTAATGATACATTTTATATTTGTGTCATAAAAAGATACGTCAGTAATTCTTTACTTAAGGACAAGATTGTCATACATAATCTTGGAAAGTTAGAAAACGATGCCACTTTATTAATTGTTTCTTAATACATAAAGGTAGAAGGAGAGGAGTCTGAGATTGAAATGATTGATTGATAACAGACTTTTCTGTATTACTTAGGCAGAGGACTATCAGCTCACCAACCATTTCCTAAATCAGCTTTCTGAAGCAGATTTTCTCAGAGAGATAGGTCTGCTGCGCAGAGGTGATTTCTCCAGTGCTAGATTATTATGTCAGTTTTGAATGACATGAAAAGTTCTGCTGGAGGGGTCACCTGAGAAACCTGCACTGTTTTATTCCTTAGTGCATTTTTCTAGCTCACTGTTGTTCTTCATTTTGTTCCTGGGGTGTGCTTTTTCCGGTGTTCTTATGAAGTGAGCGCTCGGTTTGGTGACTGGTACTTGATGAGCAGACCACAGTCCCCAGTTGCTCTGATTATGTGGTAGCTCCTTTCTGTCTTTATTTGTAGAAGCCCCTTTTTTGTCTTTTTTCCCCCAGTTTTTAAATCAATATGGGTTTTGTGCTATTCAGTCCTGTTAGTAGCAATTATTACATACTCTGATAGATATTAGCATATATCTACACTTCTGCAATATAATGATACATTCTAAATCAATAAATGTCACAAAATATGATTGACAAATGACAGGGGGTTTTGTTTTATTTACACCCATTCTGTCAGCATAAGAATGTACTTACATGTGCTCTAGAGACTTTTTTTTCCCCCCAAGCAGGATAAAATAGGTTCAACCAAAACCCAAGAACCTTTTTTTTGTATTCTAATTATAATTAATTTTTTTTTCACTTTCAGTACTGCTTTCAAACACTCAAGGAAAAGCACAGGACTTTTACTCTTACTCCATATTCAACAACATTCACCTCCGGTTTCTGCACAAACTTGTGCTTATGATAAGTTGGAATAATTCAAGTTTCCTCCCAAGCCTTGATGCATTCAAAAACTAGATGAAATTTTTAAGTAATATACTTTGACATGAAAAAAAAAATTAAAAAAGACCAAAGGAATTTTTCTATTCTCTTTTGCCATATATTCACAAAGAAAATGTAAACCAATTTTAGATGCCTTCATTAGAGTAGCTGGCTCTTGCAGGAACAAAGATTACATGGATTTTCCTTAGGCAAAATGGAAGAAAGATGCAGAAAACAGAGCATGCATGGCCTAGAATTTTTCATCACAAAAGGTATGTTAGAGAATAATTCAAATTTCTTGTGTGGTGTTTCCCTTTATCGAAGTAGAAAGGGTGAGCATGTTCAGAACCAATTAAGGCATATTTAGAAGCATGTTCTGAGCCTTTGGCCCACATGTGGAAAAGTCTCTGAAGCCTTTTCCCATTGTTCATAATTCCAGGGAGTGGAATTATGGATTTGGAAACAAATCCAGTACAATTGAGAAGTCTAATGACTAGGCAGATTGATGAGCTGATACAGAGCTGAGACTCGCTATTACAATTAACATTTTGCTGACTCTACACCTTTCCTATGGCAAGCATTAGGCATGGGGTACATTTCTTTATTAATACAAGTGTTATCAAACTATTAAACACAGACTAAAGCTTTGCTTCAGATGAGCTATGATATCATAGTTCACAGCGCTCTCTTCAAAAGGTCACGAAATGTATCAATTACTGTGATGTGTATGAGATCTGCAGCAGAGGTTCTTCAGGGGGTTAATTGTTACTTTAGGCCACGGATTCTGCTCACTGTGAAAACGTAAAAGAAGATTAAGGCCCTGCTTCCAGATGAGAAATATTATCCTATGGCTCTCTGTCTGCATAAAGGCGAACAGAGAGTAGACAAAGCAAGGATCCTCCTGTGGCTGGGGAATCTGATAGGAGCCCAGATCTCCCAGGCAGTCGCAGAACAGATCTCATACCAAGTATGCAAGAAAATGGAAGCACCAGCCAGAGGAATTGCCATGTCTTTCTGCTTTTCTGGATGGCAACACCTGGGGAGGAATATGACTGCAACACCTGTGAGTTTTCCATATATCTGCTTATGGAACAGCATGGTGGATCCCTGCAGGTAAAGGATTTGTCCCAGTGTCCTCCTTTAGAGGTATCAGTGGTTGCCATTAAACGTAACTTTATCTTGGGTGAGCTAATGAATGTTCAGGACTCTCTGAGTTCAGTTAGAACTTTCATTAACAGAACAAGAGTGCTGAATTATTAAATTGTGCACAAAGCAGCTTCCAATTAAAAACAACTGGAGTGAAACACAGGAGTTGTCTCAAAGAAGTGTCACAGCTTGGGATTTAACTGAAATGATGGGCCCATCCCTGAAGTGTCCAAGGCCAGGTTGGATGGGGCTCTGAGCAGCGTGGGATAGTGAAAAGTGTCCTTGCCAATGGCCGGGGAGTTGGAATGAGAACAGCTTTAAGGTCCCCTCCAACCCAAACCTTTCTGTGATTCTATGACTCTTCTATTCAAGAGTATAATGATTTTCAGCCACAGTGGGGCCTTTGCAGTACCATTTTTAACGGGACATAGAGTTTCGAATCGACAGAACTTGAAGATCAGCTTTATCACCTATATGTTTCCTCTCCCTCTCACTAAAAGCATTTGGCAATATGTTTCTTCTTAATATAGTTATGATAAAACCGTAATTCTTAGTCTTTCATTACTGTTGAATGAGCTAGATTTTCTGGTGTTTTTCTCCTAAGCTTCTCTATACAACTATGGACAATATATTGAGGTGGTGCAGACACTGCTTCTCTCTTCTGACAAAAGTTAAAAAGATTTCCTGAGAAAATGTGTCTGCATTTGCAAATGCTTAATTTTTGCTCAGTATGTTGCCACCATACATTGAAACTCCGCTCCACTAGAATACTGTTTACTGCAGCTATTTTTTTTTTTTTGTAAAACATGTTTTGATTTTAATAAAATATCTTAGTTCAACTTTTATAGAGTGAGGAGTTTCCAACTGTTGTTATTAAATGACTTCTTATTTCAAAATGGAATTTATGTTAGAGGGGTTTTAAAAATAGAAGAAATCAAAACAAAATATGATAACTTGTTGACGTAAAACATTTGGTTCGAAGTAATTAAAAACACTTTTGAAAACAAACACTTTAGCTTTTCATCCTAATTTGTTACATATCTCCCTCCTTCTTCTTCTCTTTTCCCTAAATGCTATGAAACTTTCATTGGAGAAAGAAATATATTCACTTAGTACCCTTTTTATCTCGCTTAAGTACCTTGCTTAAGTTCACTGCCACTTTTTCAGAACAGATCTTCTGACTCCTTTTTTGGATTGAAAATGGATCTTGGGTCCATTTTCTTCATTATTCTGATCCTTATGATCTCACCTAGTTTAGAGAAGGATAAAAAGAAAAGTTTTGCTACCATCATTAAGATTCATTCTAACAGACATTTCGTAAATAAACAGAATATTTCACAGAACTCTATATACCATCTCTATCAAAGAGGTACTGTCTAAGATGAAATTTTGAACAGAGAGCAGGGAAACTACATGGGCACGTGAAGAGAAGCAGTGAGAACAAATAGGAGTAGAATAACTGAATTGTAGTGGAACCAGTGATTCTGTGATTAGAATTAGAAAACTGGGCAAAAGAGGGAGCAAAGGCAGAGACCTTTGCAAAGAGAGGCAGTGGCCAATGTCTCCAAATAAAATTGGATTTGATATGAATGAGTGAGATATGTGCTGGAGGTTCTTTAAGATGAGGCCACGTAGTGTGTATGGAGAAATCATAAAATCACAGAATGGTTTGAGTTGGAAGGGACCTTAAAGATCAATCAGTTCCAACTCCCTGCCATGGGCAGGGACACCTTCCTCTATCCCAGGTTGCTCAGAGCCCCATCCAACCTGGCCTTGGACACTTCCAGGGATGGGGCAGCCACAGCTTCTCTGGGCAACCTGTGCCAGGGCCTCCCCACCCTCACAGGGAACAATTTCTTCCTAATATCCAATCTAAACCTCCTTTCTGTCGGTTTGAAGCCATTGCCCCTTGTCCTGTCACTCCAGGCCCTTGGAAATAGTCTCTCTCCATCTTCCTTGTGGGCTCCTTCAGGTACTGGAAGACCAGAATTAGGTCACCCCGAAGCCTTTTCTTCTCCAGGCTGAACAGTCCCACTTCTCTCAGCCTTTCCTCCCAGCAGAGGTGCTCCATCCCTCTGATCATCTTGGTGTCCCTCCTCTGGACTTGCTCCAGCCGGTCAGTGTGCTGGGAACCCTAGAAGAGGGATGCTGAGAAGGGTATGATGTAGACAAAGTTATTGATAGGTCTTTCGTGAGGCACTGATGCAGAGATGCCTGTTCCTCACTCCGGAGAAGCCTTGTGGTGGGAGGCAGGGCAAAGGAAATATGTGTCATGCTAAAGAGCAAAGCAAGAATGGAAAAATGTGCACTCCAGAAATTCTGTGACAAAGGGGCCATATGATGTCTGGGTTATTTCAAGAGTAGAAGAAATCTGCAAGGCTAGAAATTGTGACAGAGCTTCTTTTGTAATTGCTGGAGAAACGTCCCGCCCACTCATTGTCCCCAGAGGACATTCTGGATTCAAAGACTGGCAATCCATGCTGAATAGCATCTCTGAATAGCTTGTTTTCATGAAGAGTAGCCACCTGGCATCCCTGGGGGTACTGACAGCAGGATAATTCAGAAGAGAAAGGCATGGAGGTGGGTGATGGTCACGTAATTTCTCTGAAGAGATATGCCAGGCTCCATGTCCTGGGCTTGTCGTAGGAAAGTGGGAGCTGAAATTTCTTGCTGGGCCTCTGAAGGCCCCAAGTCCAAGGAAACTGGACTTAGAAACCTTGAGTTCAAGTTCGCTGTACTCACAAGTCTCCTTTGAACCTGCCAGTTTTGTATCACTCCCAGACCTTTATAAACCAGATTTCAGGGTTCAGTTGACCAACCACACACAGGCCATGCCTGGCAGGATTAGCGCAGTGCTAGTTTTCACCTTCTTTAAAATAAGTTCATTTATTGAGCAAATAATCAAACTGTTTTCTTATGGCTGTTTCTCCTGCTGCCTGATGAAGCTCATCTGTGATTAAATAAGTATTCGACATAAATCCCAATAGCAAAAACACACATCTTTTCTTAATAATACTGCACATTTAGTCAAATTATTTAAAAGGTTCCAGATGCTTAATCTGTTGCTAATATGTTCATTCTTATTTGGACATAAATGAAATTGCTTTGTTTCTGAAGGAATGATTCCTTGTTATTGTTCACATGACTATAAAGTTCTTAGTTCTCTTATAATCCTGTAGGTTGTTAGGCATTTCTACAGATATGAGAAGAGTGACATCGATGAATTTTAGGCAATAGGTGATGCAGGAGCTGGTGTCTGAGACATCAGACATTTCCTTTACTCCCTTGGCCAATTCTGGATAAAGATTTGTGAGCTGCTGATTTGGATGGACTGTTGGGCTGATATTAGCAGGTCTGAACCTCTGCGTAGTCAGGTTTTATGTTTAGAACGTGGACCTCTGGGGCATCTGAGCAATCCTTTTGTTAGAGCGGTGTCTGAATTGCAAGACTTCGTATGGAGACTTTGTGCTCCTGGGTTTTGGCCTGAGACCGAGTAACAGGATCACTGATTCAGGCTTTGGGCTTCCTGGAAGACACCTTTGCTTGCCTGTGAGGTCTACAGGGCAGCTCTTCTTGCTTTGTCTATTTGTTATATCTGTTATATTTGTTGACTTAGGAAGTTACACTTCCCAGTTGGAGGTCAAGGGACAGGTCCCTGTTGGGTTTGCGACTTGTGTCATGTGAAGACAATATTTCAAAGGGAATGCGTGGATTGGCAGCTCTGTTGTGTTGCCCTGCTGTGGACAAGTGAAAAACAGCTTTTGTGAGTTGTTTGCTCAGCTTGTTTTCTAACTCCTTGGCTTTGTGCTAAAGCCTTGGCTGCCGTGAAGTCATTGGTCTGGTAGACCCAAATTTTCTGGCTGTATTCTGGGAATGGATTTCTGTGAGGTAGTCATCATATATTAAATACCTTCTTTCATCTAATAAGGAGCATGTCTTCAGTGGCCAGTGGGCCCCTGAACTGGTGTAAGATGGTTGTATTTGCTCTCATGAGTTATGTGTGGATACACGATGAGAGAATCACTTATTTATGTGTGACCACACGTCTACTCACATCCTACCTGTCACTGCTGATAGGATCTGAAGTACTTCAGTTTTTCATTTCTCTTATTGGTAATTTGAGGAAAATACATGAGATTTATCAGCATTTCATAATGTTTTAAAGAACAGGGAAAAGATACAGAAAAAAAGCTGACAGTAATTTAAATTACTTTCAGACCACAACGGGCATAGGCACTACAGAAAAAAAACCCAAAATATGCAGGAATTAAGCTTAGAAGGGAACCCATGGAGACATGTAGTTCCCTCACGGTGCTCCAAAGCAGGACCTGCTATACCCAGTGTCACGTTTGCCAGATGTTTCTTTGGGCTGTTCTCAAAAATCTTCAGTAATGAAGGTGCCTCAGCTTCCTTATGGAACTTGTGCCAGGCCTTCCCTATGCCTGTTTGAAGGACTGAAGTCTGCATATTTCTGGGAACTTCGAGGAACTTTGGTGACTTCACACTGAAAGCTGTTTTATGCACAAAAAAGCCTTTCTTTCTCAACTTTTGCTGAAATTTGGTCATAACATAGGATTTCGGTGCAAGGTTCCGTATCACTGCAAGTTCTTTGGAATGCAGTCAGGACAGTGTCAGAATAGGAGGAGGTGTCAATAAGAGTTGCTTACATGACGGTGTTATGCTCTTCTATGCTCTGCAGTAGGAGCTCTGAGTCTTCTGCACAGGCCAGTGCAGGGACAGGTGATGCCCCAGGGTGCAAATGACATTTCAGTCCTTTAAAACCACAGAAGATGCAAGGCAATAAAACGCACCACACGAGGCCTCCCTTGCAGCACTGCCGCTGATTGAAAGGTGTCTGTTTCTCCAGAGTGCTTCTGAATTTGTTCTGAAAGCTCAGCTAAGTGACCTAGTTTATGAATAATCTTAGCAACAGGGTCTTGTCCACTTTCTGTGACGCCAGAAGTTCAGAAAATCTTCAGCTTGGTCTGAGGACTTGGAGCAAGTCTCTGATGGGAAGTAGAGCATTACAGAACACCCTTTTTGACTCATGACTCTTTCCAGAGATTCTCTTGGTGTCCTCATATCCAGTCATCTTGGTGATCTTGGTTTCTAGAATTCTAGAAATGCCACAGGTAGGGTCAGTTCAGGCCTGTGCTCTTCCAATGGGATGTATGTACCCGTACTATTCTTGCTTCCTCCTGTGTGTAAACAGCTGGCAGGAAAAAAAGCCTCATTCCTTGCTGGATGGGAATGCCAGAGTTTTTGAAACCCAGTGCAGCTGAAGGCTAATTTTGTGCACACCACTTCCCATGCCATTCCATATAATTCATGTATCTTGAAGTTACTCCCATGCAGATTGTGCTTTAAAACATTCATCTCTTCACTGCCTGTGAGGATGACCCAAATATAAATCACCACCTTTTCTATCCTCTCCAGATTCATTTTCACACAGTAACTCATTGCTCTCCAGGAATCTATTTAGTATCACTTTTTACTTTGCTGAGCATTGTTGCTGTTTCTAATTATGTTCCTTGTTGTATCAGCATTAATTTGTCCTGCTGGAATCTTGTTCTATTTCACACTTGTGTTTCTGCCTGCTCAACCACCCAGTATTTAAGTCTCTGTTCTCTTCAGTATTCAATAACCTTTCCTTATTTAGCATCCTCTGCAAATCCAATTGACATGACTTTCAGAGTTATTGCCATGTTAAATGTAGGATAAACAGCTTTGGGAACACAGGGACATATTCTACTTCACCTTAACACTCTCTACAACTCCCTGACAGGAGGCTGTAGCCAGGGGGGAGTTGGCCTTTCCTCCCAGGCCACAAAGTGAGATGATGAGAGGACACAGCCTCAAGCTGTGCCAGGAGAGGTTTAGATTGGACATCAGGAAGAATTTCTTCACAAAAAAGGATGATTAGACAGTGGAATGGGCTGCCCAGAGGTTTAGGTTGGACATCAGGAAGAATTTCTTCACAAAAAGGATGATTAGACAGTGGTGTAGTCACTGTCCCTGGAGGTGTTTAAGGAAAGACTGGACGTGGCACTCAGTGCCATGGTCTTGTTGACATGGTGGTGTTTGGTCATAAGTTGGACTCCATGATCTTAGGAGTCTTTTCCAACCTAATTGATCCTGTGATTCATGAGGAAGTGACCTCCAATTTTATTCAGAAATGTATATAATTCACAAAAAAAAGAAATATATATTGGAATTTACATTTTGGAAAAACAAAACTTGATTCGTACCCTGGTGGTTTGTAATTCCATGAAATCACAGTTCTCAAATATCTCAAGATAATGCTCATAGTACCAAAATGTATGTATTTTGTTAACTCTTCCAGCTCCATTAACCCCTGATTTCTGTCTTTGCCTGTTTGTTTGATGCTTTATTGACATCCTTAATTACTATTCTGTACCCTTCCACTCCCTCAGTGGGTTTTGGGGGGAGGCTGCGTGTGTTTGAAGATACAGGGGTGTTCATTATGGGCTTCTACTCATTACAGACTTTCTCCATGATTAGCTAAAAGAAACATTCTACCTAGACATGGGCCCAGAGCAAGAGGCAGTGCCAAGAGAAAGGCAGAAACAATCATTCCTGCTGCCCTGAAGAGGGACTTAGTGAGCACCTGTTCCCCTCATGCTGCATCTGTGCACACATCTGGTGTCTCTGTTTCTCACCTCCCAGTCCTTTCCATTCTCTGTGCTCATGGCATGGTGATGCCTCTCTACTGTTGGCTGCAGAGACACTGCAGAAATGGTGCTTACACCAGCCCGTTTCACAGACTGGTGGAATGACTCAGTGCAAGAAAGTGTGTGGACAGGACTCTTGCATTTCCAAAATGTGTCTTTTTTTTGGAGCAGACATGGAGACAGCTGAAGGCTGCTTTGCTTTTGTACCGTGCCCCATGTTTTCTGTGTTCCTTTTGCTGACTGTTCACCCAGAACTGTTTTCTGCTCAGCATCTCTGTATCATTGGCAAAAGTTTGCCTCTCTAGATTGTGCCCCGCGATCGTGTTTCAATTTTAATGGCATATTTAAAAGTTAGAATACAAACTTAATTAACATTTTGCAGCTGGTAATAAATGCCCTGGAGTCAGGGAAAGAATTTGGCATAGCCACATCCCCCTTTTAATTCTTTCTCTGCTTCTCAGACTTAAAAGTGTTGCTAAAATGTACATCTCCTCCCCTCTCCTCTGCTGTTGGTGTGATCATTTGCAGTTTGTGCAAGCTAAATTTGAAATTGCCACCAAAGGAAACTGATAATGTGTTGCATGCCTCTTTCTCCTGCTTTGTGTGGGGATAAGTGGCTTCACATGGTGTAAGACAATGGAGAAATGGGTTTTAAGTGTGCAATGCCAGAGCCCTAGGGTAGGATTTTGCTTCACTAGGAATTCTGTGATTGATTTCCCAGGAGCAAAGATGTTCAGCCTAGATTCTTCCAGCTACGACGCTGACACAGAACTGGGGCAGACAAGGTCCAAGGGAACACAGAAAGGACATCTTTCCTCAGAGTGTAGCACTAAATGCATCTCTTCCAGAACTGAAATCACATGCTCAGTTAAATTTTTAAATTAAGTTCCCTAGGGAACTAGAACATGAAGTTTAGAAAAGCAACATGACTATTAAATGTTGCTACGAGACTCCCACATAAAGAATTGCAATTTGAGCTTTTCAGATTGCAAAATTGCCAACTGCCTTGGCAATTTTGGTTCCACTGCCTTGGTTCCACTGGGCCTAAGGTGCTCATATTAAAGTGTATAATGGTGATTGAATGAGAGAATTTAAAGATAAAATTCAGGTAAACTGTTGTCTACCTGAGACAAAAAGGTTTGAAGTAACAAAAGATTACATGATTTCGGAACTTTTTATATTTTAGGGAGAGCTACTGCAAGTAGCTGGGTGATGGTGTAACCAACACTTTTTAAAAGGACTTACACAGAGATGATAGTCTTACACTTAAAAGAATTTACAGAGAGAAACTCTTAAATTAAATCACTTCCAGTTATTAAAATGTTGCTGAATTATGGAAGCTGGTAAAAGGCAATGTTTTTGTTGAAAAATTATGGTGGATAACTTATTTTAAAAATGGGTCGCATTTATTTATTATTCCATTAACTTCTCCATCAGATGTTCACAGTTTACACGAGAAAGTGTGAAAACAGGTTGACTATTACAGAAATGGTGCTCTGGATTTCAGGGTACAAAGTGGTTGAAAATCCAGATGTAAGGTAGTGGCTATTGCTGATAATTGTTATTTTTCTGCAGCAGCTCTTTGAAACTCACCTTGTTCTCCCTTTGTTTAACTTGCCTGATAGGTCCATGTCCAGTCAAGATCAAAGCCCATTAAATTGATTTCGCCATGCAAGGGAAGGCAGGCATATGTATGGCTCAGAATCTATTTTCTTTATACCTGACTATATTTGCTTAAGCATATTTTAAAACTATGTGTGGCATTTCTTCATGTTCCTGGAGAAAGTTCAGGAGTTACACAAAAACCCAAAAATGGAGGAGGTGACAGGGTATCCCGTCATTCCCTGAGCTTAATTTGTGACATTCCACTACCAACAGACCTGTGTACCAGTGCCAGTGTCTTTGGAAATCCCACCAGATGTATTTGTACATCTGGCCCTTTGCCTTCTCGGGATCAGACTCAGTATGATTTATTAATCATCTACAAAGAGCACTGATAAACAATGAATATTTATGACTACAGATGTAACCCTATTGTTTGTGTAAATTATAGTGTTTTTCTGGTAATATTCTGAATGGCTCTAAGTTTACATAAATAATTCATACTTCTAAAGCCATATGTTAAACTGTCATTGTAAAAAACTAAGTGCTGCCAGTTTTCCCTTGAACCATATGTAAATATCAAGAACTTGATATTAAACAGGGATATAAAGACTAAGCACCTTAATGCCATTTTCACAATAACAATTGCAATATGGCACAGTGCACTGGGTGCATTAAGATGAGTATCAACAGCAAAATAATTTCTAAATACAGAAGAGAAAGAAACCATTTTTATTTCTGAAGAAACTACAGTGTATTTATAACCAGAGCTAGTTTTTATCAAGGTACTCATTGCATGAATGTGTATGTATATATGTGTGAAATTATATATATATATGTATAAAAAATAGAATAACAGAATGGCGTGGGTTGAAAGGAAATTTAAAAATCATCTTGTTCCAACCCCCTGCCATGGGCAGGGACACCTTCCACTAGCCCAGGTTGCTCAGAGCCCCATCCAACCTGGCCTGGAACCTCCAGGGATGGGGCAGCCACAGCTTCTCTGGGCTTTTGAATTTGTTTATTTGTTTTTAAGAAGCTTCAGAATATAGTGTTAAGACTCATAAGGACTACGAAGTATTTGGATTCAGGGATCCTTTCCTCCAGCATCTCTGCTGACAGAGATGAGGCTGATGTCCTCTTTTCCACCGCGCTTCCCTGTGGTCCATGACTGGAATTACAACCCTCACCTAACCCAGTCACGATCATGTTATTATTTATGGTCCTGTGGAAGGGGTGTGAGCATCTCCAGGCTCAGAGATTTGGCTGCTCACATGTGCTTTCATGGGCCTTGTTACATGAAAGGCCAAGGGAGTGGCCCGTGTCAAGGGCTTCCAGTCCCATTTTCAGGGGAAGAATCACATCTGTGGGTTTGACTGATTGTTGTCCCCATTCTGAGTCAGTGGCCTCAGATAACAGAAAGGCCAAGAGGTGACCTGATCACGGTTTGTAAGAAGCCAAAACCAAAAATCCACCAGTAGATGCTCTTAACTGACAAATCTGCAGCTAAATGCCACAGCTGGAAGATGCAGATAGGCAAATTCAGCTTGGAAATAAGCCATATATTTTCAATAGCTGGGATAATTAGCAATTGGAATGACCTGATAAGGCTTTTAATGGACTGTTCATCACAGAAATACACAAGCTGTGATTACAGGTTTCTCTAAAAAAAAAAAAAAATTAAAAAAAAAATAATCAATTGAAACACATGTATTTATCCTTACAGCAAAAATTGTCTCAGGGAAGTTGTGTGATTACAAAGGGGACTAAGACTGGGTGGTTAAAAATAGCATTCCTTAGCCTTAGTATCCATTAATTTCCTTGATTCTTGCACACAACTCTCATAGCTCTCTATTCTGCATTGCTTCCACAGATGATTTAGAGTGTGCCCACTAAACTCCACTGAAAGCTCTCAGAGTGTCTGTGCTATTCTGCATGTTTCAAAGACAGCAAAAAGTTTTTAATTAAAGTTTTTGCAGTCCTTCAGATGTCTCCAAATGAGTCTTGGCAGTTTGTTCTCTATGTGCAGTCCTGAAACAGAACATTGCTCACAAAACACAAACATCTTTACTCTTGAAATGTTGCTTGAGTGAGAAAACCAGAAAATGTTCTCTCTTTTAGTGGGTTTTAACCCAAAAGCTCTTTTCATTCCCTGTCTTGAGTCTGCAAAGCACAGGCAATGTTTTGGGTGTCAGACAAATAAAGAGCAGTATGTGATACCACAGTTCGTATTTCTAGATGCTTATTTGGACAGCACAGTTTTTACACAAAAATAAAGCTTTTGTATTAAAGTAGGAATTAAAGTAGAAACCTGCTACGAATGGTGCAGTTATTAAAAAGAGTTACTTGTTTGATGCTTCCTGGGCATACTTAGAGGTGAACTTCTGGATTTTGTCATTAGAAATATAATTTTGTGGATTTTTGCTGTTGCTAGCTGTACAAGACCTTAGGAAGCCAGGAGAGAGGGGTCCTGGATCCTGTTCTTCCCTGAGCATCTTTTGCTGAAGTCCAGTCAATTATTGCAGCTCTTTGCAAGTCCAGTGAAATCACTGGGACTGCCCAGGTGCAACCACATCGAAGAGCCCAAATTTCAGCACTAGAGTTACAAAGCAGGATGTAGAAGAGAGAAAGGGTCTTGCTTTGCTCCCCAAGTGCAGGCTGAGCTGGCATGGCTGGTGGTTAGAAACACCTGCTTGGAGGAGGTGTTCTCTTGTGGGAAAACAGAAATAAATACCTGAAATACTTGTGATCTGAGCAAACTGGTTGTGGTTTAAGTCACAGGGAAATATAGAAGTGTTCTCACAAAGCTGCCTGGTGCTTGTCCAAGTGCAGTGTATTTCCAGGTTTCCACAGCTCAGAGGCCCACCCACCTGAGGATGCAGAGCTGCACATGCTGGATCTTTGCCATGATAGGTAACTCATATAAAAATAAACCATCCACATAAATCTAGATGGTGCTTAATTATATTTTTATTTCTTTTCTGAATTTTTTTTTGTTTGTTTCCTAATAGGAAAAAAACGGTATCTCTTCAAGGAACACATTCAGCACCTCATTAAATATTAAAACAGGAACACTCAGAAAAACTGATTTTCCTCCAATACCATTGCAAATCCATCACTATATTCAAAGAAAACAAAAGAATGATTTTAAAGTGTATCTTTTATTTTGTCTTTGCCACAAAAAAAAAAAAAAAAATCTATTGTGAGGTTTTCTGTCTGAATATAAATATTTCCCTGCACTACAGCTCCTCTTGGGGAATATTCCACAGCGTAACATATCTGCCACAGAGATTGTTCTTCAGGTGATCTGTTCCATCTTGTAATGTCAATAAATGCTTACACCTCAGATTAGAACAGGGTATGGGCCGTGTCCCGTGAGAAATCCATGAATGAATTCCCCTGACTCAATAAACCACAATTGCTTCAGCGTGCAAGTGTTTTGGTGGCAGCCCAGGTGCTGTGGATACCTCTCAGTACAGCCTGTTAGCGGCTAGATGGCACTATTGCCAGAGGGAAGGATCAGTCCCGGTAGGAAATACCCAGTGAATTCACGTATTTCGTTCTCTTAGCAAGAAGCTTAACGGAAGGTAGCTGTCCACTGCCCACTATATCGAGTTACATTTCGAATGTTTCGTTTGCCTTGGGTGCTGAGTAACTCAGTGAGGTCTTCATCCAGCTTTTTCCTACTTCTCCCACTGGCTCGGCATGTTTTTCGGATCTCCCTCTGGCTGAATGCTACTGAGAATGGCAGGGTGATGGCAAAGTCCCCTGAGGTTAAAGGAAGCACATGCATGAAAGAGAAAGCTGCCTAGATGGCATTGCTGACTGTCCCGGTGTCACCCCAGCCAGCAGCCAAGCCCCTCACAGCCACTCGCTCTCTCCCCCAGCAGCAGGATCAGGGAGACAACTGGAAGGGCAAAAGCCAGAAAGCCCCTGTGTTGAGATAAAGGCGCAATTTAATAGGGAAAGGAAAAGCCATGCACACAAGGCAAGCAAGACAAGGAATTAATTCACTGCTTCCCATGGGCAGGCAGGTGTTCAGCCATCTCTGGGAGAGCAGGGCTCCATCACGTGTAACAGTGACTTGGGATGACAAACACCGTCACTCCAAACATCCACACCTTCCTCCATCTTCCTCTCGCTGTATATACTGATCATGGTGCCATGTGGTCTGGAATATCCCTTTGGCCAGTGGCACCTCTGGAAAAGTGGGTGTAAAAAGGGTAAAAAGGTGCCTGGCACTGAGGAGATTGAGAGAAAAGTGTGAGGTACAACCCTGAAGGCAGCAAGGTGAGAGCAGGAGGGGAGGAGTTACTCAAGGTGTCCAAGCAGAGATTCCCCTGCAGCCCCTGGAGAACACGTGCTGGAGCAGGTTTATCCTGTAGGACTGAAGCCTCTGGAAAGACCCATGTTGGGGCAGTGGAACAGTGGAAGGAGGAAGGAGTGGCAGACAGGAGTGCCTATGGAGAGACACCACCACCCACCATTCCCCATCCCCCTGCCCCGCTTGGTGAGGGAAGTAGAGGAGTCACGAATGAAGGAGTGGACTTGGCCCTGGGCAGAAGTTTTGAGGGAGGTGAAGTGGAAGGAGTTTAAATGTTTGTTTTAATTCCTGACCTTCCAAATCTGTTTCAAATAGTGATAAATTAATTTTCTCCAAGTCAAGTTTGCTTTGCCCATGATAACAGTTGGCAAGTTATCTTCCCGTCCTTACCTCAGCTCACAGGCTTTTTCATCTGAATTTCTCCCCCCACCCTGCTCAGGAGGGAAAGTGAGAGAGCAACTGGGTGAGCATCTGAGAGCCAACCAAAGTCAACACGCTCCAAGAGAAAGGATTATTCTTGTCCTGTTCAGCAAGTTCATTTTTTTTGGAGGCAGTCCATATTTCATTAGTTATTCCCTGTAATAAACTGAAATTTTAATAGTCACTCACTCTTTAAAATCTTTATTCCAGGAACTGATATTACTGAACTCATCAATATTCAGGTCCTAAACCCAGGTACTGGTGATGGTAGATTCCTCTGCATTCCTAATACATATGCTGAGACTACATAGGACAAACACCAATATCTTCAGCCCTTAAACTCTCCTGAAGTTGGCATTCTTAACTGAATTAATCCTAATGTCTCTTAATGCCTAAAAATGTAGGCTTAGGCACATCTTAGCTTCTCATATTAATCTCTAAAAGTATATGTCAATCATAGCTCTTCTTGCCTAGTTTTTCTTCTTTCTTTTAACTATCCAGCTCTATTTTATTTAAAAAAAAAAAAAAGAAAAAAGGAAAAAAAAAAGAAAATAGAAAAGGTGGTGGGTAGGACAAACAGGGCAAATTGTTACTTCTGTTTCATAATAGACAAGTGTTTCTTAGGGTATTCCCTCATTTCTCAGTTTTTTAAGTTGTTGAGGTCTTATCAGAAGTCTTCCAGAATGTGAGTTTTTTCTTGACTTGGAAAGCCAGTAGGTCATGCCAGAATTCTTACTGATGTTTGAAAAGACAGTAACTATCTCACCAAAATACTATCACAGAAATAGTGAGCAAAACCCCCTAAGCATGAAAAACTTTAGTTAATTTGCCACTCAGTATTTGACAACTGCAATTCATATGTGAAAGTTCGATCTTGTTATTATGATTTCTTATTTTTCAAAATTCTTAAAGCTAGAGACACTTTTGAAGCCATTTTCTTTGTCATTTTTGCCTCTTCCTGGTCACTTTTTTATAAATCGTAATTTTCTCTTTCTACCTCAGTACGGCTGCAAAATATTTTCGTGTTTCCTTTAACTGCTTTGGCCTGCATTAACCCGTTCTGCTGTTTTTAGGCTTCTTTAGTGTTTTTTCCCCTAGTGAAATTATAAAACGTGGTATCCTTCGGGCCTTCTTGGAGCATAATCACTTAGAACTTCTTAATGTCCTGTGTAATTGCTGAGCGGTAAAAGCCAAAATGAAATGAAATGCATCTGTGCGTTCACAGAAATGCTTTTTTAAGTAGCCTTCCAGCTGAAAGATGGACTCCATTTATGCACTGTATAGAATATTTATGTACTGCACACGTTGGGCCAAATTGTTTGTGCTTCTGCTTGGGTTTGCTCTGGCCCAGTCCTACCAACACTCTCCCGAAGCAGACGCGCTTTGTTTGTGTGTTTGAACAGCTGAGACGAGGAGAGGGATGCTGAGTAATCCTCCTTCCCACAGTGCTTGGGGCACCACCACAGTGACAGTGCATGTGTAGACAGGATGGTGTCCTAGGTCTAATTCCACATCCCAGTAGACTCCATGAGAAAAAACCCCGGCTGCATTCCTGCGCTTAGGGAATGCGGCGTATTCCTAATGCTGCTTTGGGAAAAGTTCACGCAAAGGCATAACGCTCCCAGATTTTTATGTTTATCTGAGGACAATTGTGCCTTAGAAATGGTCTATTGGAAACCTCTGACCTGAATTCTAATCTGATTTAAACTCATTTAAATTCAGAATAACTCTGGGCTAACTCCAGTGTAAGTGTAGTACCAGTCCATGGGATAGCAACGGGGGGTTCACAGAAATACAAACAGCATCTGGCTTTGTGTCCTTTGCTAATTTGATTATATCGTTTTAGGTTAACTTAAACAAAGTAGTGACCTTATTATTATTTTAAGAAACCTATTTTGAGAGGAGGGAGTCACATTTCTTATATAAATCCATCTTCAAATATCTTCTTTAGATTTACATGTGGCTGGAGATGGAGTTGAGTTCGTGTGGGGAGAGGAAGAGCGTACTAGATTTCACTGATCACAGTTGCTTCAAATTATGCAATAAAGAGGAATATGCTGTTTATCCATGAGGAAAAACAAGCTTGGCAGCACAGATCACAGAGGGGGCTTGCTTTTGTAGTTTCTCTTTCCTATAGAACAGGTACCAGGAGATGGATTGGGGGGATGCCCAACAAAGACACCCCTTAGGGTCCTTTTTTGCAGGAAATATCTGAATTACATTGGGCTAGTGTGACCACTAGAAAAAAATAAACGGGTTCAGTGGTAATCAGCATTCTTACCTTGATTTCTTTCTCAAGCACTATTCTTCTGAAGTTTTACAAGAAGCAAGTAAAAATAAATGGTTGAATTTTGTTTTGCTTAAATGTAAATTAAGGTGGGTCTTCAGGCTTTCTCCCAATGTGAAATTTAGTAAGACCTGGAAAATTTTTTTCTTATGCTAAAATCATAGTTCCATAGGATATTTTCTGATTTTTGCAGACATTTTCTACATCTTATTTACTCTCTTACCTTCTTTCCTCTCCAACTAAAGTCTATTTTAAAATATCGGTGTTCTAAATTGCATAATCTTCCTCAAAATCACAGCAGGGAATTTGAGAATGTGTTCCAACAACAGATCTTACTAATTCTAGTGTTTCCTATTGTACAGCTCTGTCATGCCTGTTATTTTGCCTGTGTGTTTTGTCTACAGGATGAAAAGGAGAAGCTGACATGCAGTGACCGCATGCCTGGATACGCAGCAAACTTTGGCTTGATTTTATTTATGGTAACAAAACCTGCATTTCTTCACATTTATTGGGTGTGAGAGACATTGTGATGAGCATCGTGAGTGGAACCCTGAACTGGCATTCTCAAATACACTAAAAATCTGAAGCTAGGGTTATAACCTCCAACCTGTGAGAAATACTGGTAAGGTTTATAGAGCTCAGGGCCTACCTCCAGCTTTATTCCCTTTTTCCAAAGGCTGCTTATGGAATGGCTGTTGGCTGGGTGACTTGCTGTAATGGCAGCAGCTCAGTATGAGGTTTTGCCTCTCCCACACGGTTTCTGCTCCATCCTCTGTTGTCCGCTGTGCATCTGGTTGTGAGCACAGTATTCTGTATCTTGGCCACAGTGACATTCAGAAGCACTGAGCCTTCTGAACAGGTGACATAAAGGTGAAATAAAGCAGTTGCTGAGGAGTTATTTGTCCAAGGCACATTCAGGAATGGACGGCACTGTAGCTGAGGGAGATCATGGTACACAATCCTCACTCGAGAACAAGAATAAGGTGTGCTGCTCAGCCCACTCTGAAGTGTGGGCACCACTGTCCTCACAAAATTTCCAGCAACGCATAAGCACATCATCAAGCTGCTGAACAATAGGAAGGTTGGGCTAACAAACCTTAAACTACATTGTAGAGGATCCCATTATCCCTCTGGTTACAGTAATTGCTGCCTGAAAGCTTGTATTCACATCTACAGCCACTATAAAATGGCCATGAAATAGGCCCGTTTACACCATCGGGGCATCTAACATGGGAAATTCACTTCGGGCCTCAATTATTTTAAATTATTTTAAGGTAAGTGTACCTACACCTAAGTGTATTTCTGATTCACTCGAATTTGCATGTACTGCAACAGATGTCCTCTGAAGATTTTTTTTTTTTATTTTTCTGACAATCAAAAACATTTTATGCTCAGATGGAAGACAAATTAATGTCTACAGAAATATATACACATATATTTATAAAGATGTATGAATTGTATATTGAGCACATTTTCTGTATATATTAGGCGTGTCCTTCATATATATATATGTATATATTTGCAATACCTTGAGTTAGTTTACCATCCTGAGGCAATACCAACCATTTGCTTCTTAGACAGAACCTCTAACTGGCATCAGTCATGACTGCACTTAAAGCAGAGTATACCCAGGATGACTAAGCACATAGCCCTGATTTAGCTTTTATAAGTCATTCTTTTGCAGACAAGGTGCTTACATGTGCTCTTGGCTTTAACCACATGTTTAAATCTGCCCTAAGCATGAGCTTAAAGTGCTTTCCTGAGTCATAGCCTATGTATTACACTCCCTGCTCACTGTAACATCTTAGAGAGATTTATGAAGGGTTTATAACCTAACGGTTTGTGAGATATAAAATTCAGAGCTCCGGTTCTTCAGCTTCTGTTAGAGACTAGTGGTACTAGGTTGACTTTCACCACTTGGTGAAATGGGTACAATGATTTTTTTTTAGAATATTTAGAGCATTATTTATATGTAAGACAACTTTCAAACCATGAATGGAATTCAAGCCAGCTCTTGATGAGGGAGAGCTGGCTCTGCTTTCGTCTGTGGACATTACAATCTGCTCTTTATTGTATGTGATGTTTCCTTTTTTTCCTGCTAGATTAGTTAAACAGGAATTGGAAACATATAGTTTGTTGTTATTCTCTGCAACAGAATTGTACTGGGGAAACTAAATTGGTCTTGTCTACCTCCGTTATTCACACAAATTTTTATTTGGCTGTAAGCACTAAACATGTAATAGGTAATGAAATCTTGAATTTACACGTGTGTTTGCATTTATACAGCACACAAAGAAGACTCAGACACAGACAGTCACACACACACACACACATTGCAATTTCTAGTTCTGCAGAAGTGATTGTTGAATTTTTAATACTCCCTGTTTCAGGCCCAAAGGGTCTGGTGTCCCAAATCCATAGGCTTTGTCCATGAAGATGTCCACATTACTATAGAATGATGCTGTTGTGTTCCGTTCCCCACCTTTACATCCCATACTTTCCCTGATGATCCTTGAAGCTGCCAATGGTGTTCTAATTGTAAAATCTTTCCTCCTTTTTTTCCCCCCCTCTTTATTTCTGTACTTCTTTTGTGTCCTTCACTTTTGTAAATCCTCCTTCGAGAACTCTGTTTTTCTTTTTTTTCCCCCCTTTCTTTCCTGTTTTTCATCTGTCGTTGTTAAGCCAGACATGCTGATTGTTTTGTTAAAAGTGCAGGTTGAAAAAAAATACTGAGTTTGTTTCTCTTGCCCGATAGGTCCTGTTTTACATCACCACGTAATTCCAAGGAGTATTTTACACATTTATGGATGCTTTAAAGTCTGGTCAGAGTTCTTTTGTTGTACACAAAGCCTCACTGGACTGCAGAGGGGGCAGCAGATCCAGCCTTGATTTCAGCAAAGTCTTCTGCAGGGATTTTAGGACAGAAGTTCACAAGTCTTATTTTTGCCCTGTAAGATCAGTGGTAGCAGGAGATCTGAGCTCAGCTGGGCATCTTGAGTGTGATTAGTAATAACGTATGTCACACTTCATAAACCCTATATTTAGAAGGTGAATTTTGTGGCAAAGATTTCTGAGTGTGTGATGAAAATGCTGGTAGCTGCTGGAAGGGAGAAGGATGGCCCTGAGCAGTGCCATCACTGGAGCCTTTCTTTCTGTTCAGCACATTTGGCTCCGTCAGAGGAAGGAAGAAAACCAACTTGTGTCGTGGCACAAGAGTTCAGCCTGTTCTGCCTTTTGGACCCTTTTGCCTCTTCTTACTCACATGGTGTAATACTTGACTCTACAATGGCCCTACTGGGGAGCCAAAGAACTATTTGGACATTAAATTGTTATCCTACTTGGAGGAAGGTAGCAATGTAGCCCACGGGGTTTTATAGCTTCCTTCTCAGATCTAGTTTGCTTTCCTGTTTGTCTTCATTCATACCAGGCTCAGTAGGTGACCTTTCCTGCAGCCAATTTTCACATCTGTTTCTGAGCAGTTCAGTCCTTGACGGACTAGTTCAGATATTCAGGGAAGAAACTGTTGGCCACAGCAGCGGGGAGAACTGGCCAGAGGAAGTGTTGGCAATGACAACAAAACCCAAAGTGGGCACTTGAACAAAAGGTGACTGCCTGACCTGTGATTTCGGCAAAAGAGGTATTTTCAGGAATGAGGGAAATGCTGTGAAGGTACAGGAACCGTTCTTTCCCTCTCAGTGACTGTCTGGGGAGTGAGAACTGTGCTCTCACTCACTGTGCAGTCCTACAAGCCCTCCTCAGTTTTCTCTTGTTGCTGGATGCACAGACAATGAAGACTCCTAAAGGAGTGTTTTTCCATCTGTGTCTAAACAGATGTTCAAAAACATCTGGGCAACTGACAGTTTCTGAAGCTCTGGTGCTTTTACAGAGCAAATATTTTTGTTCTTTAAGCAAATAAAACATATTTTTTTGGTAACTCTGTATACCTTGCAGTGGCACTGCATGAATGGAGGAGGCCACAATAGTGCATTCTAAAAACTCATCTAAAAACTCATCTTATAGTGTCTCACCCTCCTCATTGCTACGGATCCCTTCCATCCTTTGGCCAGGTTTAAGAGTTTGCTGTTCAACATCCATGATCTGAAGTTTCCTCTTTGTTCAGTGATGACTGTCCTTGACTCTCCTTCCTCTGCTGTTGAAATATTCCTAAGTGCAAAACTTGTGATGGAGAAAGGTGTCTGTGGAGATCCAGAGGGCTCGTCATCTCCAGAGTGATGCACTGAAGTTTTGCTGGTTTCCCTTGTCCACCACCACAGTAAAAACTTTCAAGGAAATCCACAGGGAAAAGATGCAGGAAAAGAGTGTTAGGAAGGTGATTAAGGGGAAAGAATCTGTGGCTCGAACTAAGAAAAACAAAGGAGCTCAAGATGACTGTAGAGGTGGAAGGTGAATTAGATTAATTCCAGGTGGGGCCGTTTTGTTTTCTCTCTTCATTGGGCATTTTGCTCTTTGCTGTAGTGATTGCAATGGGTAAGTAAGAAAAAAGTTGTGATCTTTGTGTTCCTGCATCACTTCTGTCACAGCAAGAGCTGAGTAGGTAGTTCAGCACGAATCAGATTTCTTTCTGCATGATTGGTAGGTAAGTCAGAATTAAAAAGAGAAAAATAGATACAGAAATTAGAAATGTTCTCTCCACACAGTTGGAACTACAAAACAAAAGGAAAGAATATTTTATGCCATTGGAAAAGTTTTCCTTTAAATTTGTTTAGGCTCAGATTTTTTTTCTTTAGGCCTTTATTTGAATGAAAAATATTAGCAAAAACTCATCGTTCACCTGTATTTCATTTAAAATTAATGAAACAGGTCTTTAAAAAGTAAAAATTAGATGCTTTACTGGATCTAATATTTCATTACTACTTTCTGACAAAACTTATTTGTGAATTTCATCTGATATCTCCAGGAGTTTCTCCAAATCATTATGTTTTTCAGTAGGTTTACTAGTTCTCCATTAAAGCACAATGTGCCCAGTTTTCACCTTCAGCCTTTAATAATACTCTGAATCTCATTCTGGTTCTTTTGTAATAGTTCCTTTTCATGCAACAACCTTCCTCTGCATACAGGGTTTCAATAAACTACTGCTGGATCATTAAAATGAGCTGTTAAATTTCCTTAAACCCGTGTTGTGAATCTGGCCCCCTAGGCCCAGAGAAATAATTGCAATAGTCTAATCTGTCACATTTAGGTAATCTCTTTCATCTGAGGATCTCAAGATGTTTTACCTAAAATAATGAATGTACACTGGAATTCTTGCCAAAGGTGAAAATGAAGGAGAAAAATGTATCTTCCCCCCCTTTTTCTGCTATGAGTATGAAAATTTTCTATTTTTTTATTGCCTATTTTATTGATTTTTTTTTTT
>VXAY01005793.1:166571-191708 GCA_013399855.1 Oxyruncus cristatus | reverse complement strand
TTTTTTTTTTTTAATACCAGAATACCAAAGCTCTGTGAAATTCAAATTCTTCTTGTGGGAACTTGACCTTAAGTAGAAGGGCTGACTTTCCTCATCTCATGGGTCTAAGCCAGCCCATGAAGGATGCCAAAGATGCCAAGTGATTTCTGGGACACAAATGTAAAGTGAAGCCCTAGTAACCCTTCTTAGGTTAGTCTTAAATGAATAATAACAGGGGAAATTATTTTTTTATTAAACTGTAAGTTGCCATTTCCACTGTGCAGAGGTGGAACAGTTTCAGCCAGTAAAGCCCATTTACCTGCACACACATGGAGGCCCTTCAAGTCCAAGGCCTCTGAACCTATTGCCAGAGAAACAGCCTTTGCTCAGAGCCTCCATTTCAACCCAAACAACCCGAGTTTCACCACATGAATGATGTGTGTAGCTTTAGTCAGAATGGACATGGCAACTTCAGGAATACAATCAGTGTCACAGAATCGTGGAAAACCTTGGGTTGGAAGGGACCTTAAAGATTTATCTTCTTCCAATCCCCCTGCCATGGGCAGGGATGCCATTCATACAGTCATGTTGCTCAGAGCCCCATCCAACCTGGCCTGAAACACTTCCAGGGATGGGGCAGCCACAGCTTCTCTGGGCAACCTGTGCCAGGGCCTGCCCACCCTCCCAGGGAAGAATTTTTTAATAACATTTAACCTAAATCTCTCCTTTTTTTTTTTGTTTAGAACCATCCCCCCCTCCTTGTCCTGTCACTACCTTCCCATGTAAAAAGTCACTCTCCCTCTTTTTTACAAACCCGCTTTCCCTTTAGGTACTGGAAGGTGCTGTAAGGTCTCCCTGGAGCCTTCTCTTCTCCAGGCTGAATAAACCCAACTCTCTCAGCCTGTCCTCAGAGGAGAAGTGCTCCAGCCCTCTGATCATTCTGTGACAGTTGAATTGTTGTGCCAACTTGGAGTTCTGCATCCATTTTCTTATTTCTTATCCCTGTCTGTTAGCAAGTTCTGAATTCTCACGTTTTCATTTGGTTATCCTCATATTATCATGTTGCTCTAAGAATAACTCAATACCAGTTCGTGGAACAAACCCAGCATATCACAGCTTCTGTTTAAATGCCAGTAACAAACTTAAACTAACCTATGTGTGCATTTCTTTGCAGATTATGCTGACGTTTTCAGCAGTTTTTGGTGTCATTGTGTACCGAATTACCACAGCAGCAGCTCTGTCATTCAGCACAAATGAGACAACCAGGTCAAATGTTCGAGTGACTGTGACTGCCACTGCTGTCATCATTAACCTCGTGGTGATACTCATCCTTGATGAAATTTATGGAGCTGTTGCCAAATGGCTGACAGAAATTGGTAAAACTATCTCACCACATTCCTCGTTAGTACATTACAAGTATTGACATGAGGGGATGCAAGGAGGCTCCAGGAGGAATATTTCCTCCTGGAGAGCGCCAGAGAAAATATTCAGGCCTGTGGGGTGAGGTGCTCAGGGGCTGTTCAGGGGGTCAGAGCTGCAGCATGGAACCTGTCCCTGGTAGGGATAACGAGCTTGGCCACAATGCCACGTTAACGGAGCCGGGCTGTTTGCAGGATCTCAGCTGGTATTTCTGCACTGGCTCTGTGCCAAGGTCCACTTATCTAGACCTGGTTGAGCATTTTTGGCCTGGTTTGCGTTTTGAATATGCCTCTTTAGGGCTGGGAGCTGGGTTTACTGACAGTCATTGGGTTGTTACAAAGATGTTGACTCTGGCAAATGCTTACCATGGTATTATTAACTGTTTCCTTATCACTCAAAAGACTTTTTTTTATTTTTCCATTTTAGAGGCATGTCTGGGCTGGACTTTTTTATAATGATACCTATTTCAGTTAGAGGTTGGACTTTTACATTTTTTTTTTTTTTAGATGTCATCATACTGTTACAAGCCTGGCAACATATTTAAGTCTTTTAAAGACAAGTCATTCATTTGACTAGTATAGAGATTTAGGCTAGAGTATTGTTTTGTTATATACATTAGGCCAAAGATGTTTACTATTAGGGGTTTAGACTGGGGTTTTGTTTTGTTGTATAAATCAGACCGAAGATGTTTACTGACAGGGGCTTAACATGCAGTTCTTAGAGCTGTCATTAGATATTATTTCCCACAGGTTCACGCATCACCTCTAATTCTAGATGCTTCAAAGTCTAGGAACATGAAGTCATTTGTTCCAAGCACTGAAAAGTCATTTATTCCAAGCAACCTCAACTGCCTTTAGCTATAGCAAGTGCTCTACCTGTTAATTTAAACTTAGACACCTAAGTTAGAAACTTTATGACAATTGGTGCCTGACTACATCACTGCAAATTGCAGGTTCCCTCCCTGCAAAACCTGCAGTGATGTGAAGCTGGTTGGAACCAGCAGACACCAGATTAAAACCTTGAAGAACTCTTAAGACTTCTGTTTCTTGTTCTCACTTTCTCAGGACACTTTTAAAGTCACAAATGAATAAAATCTCTTTTAGTCCTGTTTTGGTTTTTTTTTTGAAAAACATTATAAACTACAGTTTTGTAGTTGAGATAATCCTGAATCTTTAAAATGTGTTCCTGTGGTTTTACCAGTAAGGACAGCCTTTTAGTTTAGATTAAATTCATCAAGTATTTGAAAGAGACTAAGAGAAAGCAATTAATTTTCACAAAATGCCACTGTACATGGTTGTCTTTATTTAGGCAACATTCCTAATCATCAATCAGATGTTTTGTTTAAGAACAAAACAGTCAGACTAATCTCTAGTGCTACAAATTACTAGAGTTAAAAAGTTCATTTAGGCAGCTTTCACCAGTGCTAGACTCAGATGCCAAATGCAATCAAAATGTTTTAAAACAATTACTATTCATGCATGCTGATAAATGCTCCTTAACTTGTGAACTTTCATTTTGCTGAGCAGAGCAAAATATACTCCATTCTCTTTTCACACTGCAATTAATTGACAAGCTGAGGAACACACTTGTTGGGCTGGAGGGATAGCTTTTGACAGCACAGGTTGCTATTCCAACCCCAAGTACGCTTGAATATTTTTCAACTGAAAAGTTACATCTGTAAGCACAAGAACTGTACCACTGACAGCAATTGCATTCATCGTAGGATCAAAGCCATGGATCTGCCTCAACACCTGCTCAGTCAGTGCTTGGGGGGAAGAAAAAAGGACTAGTTTTGTTGTGATCAATACAGAGAGCTCGTACAGGATGGACTAAGACTCCTCTTGTAGGCCCAGCACTGATGCTCCCTTATCACAGATCAGACCAGCCAAAGTGCAGATTGTGTCCTGGCACTCCCGGCTGGAACGGACCATCTTCACTAATCAGGTGGTGTCAGACACAGCTCATGGGCTCTGCTTGTAACTTAGAATCATAGAATGGTTTGGGATGGAAGGGAATTTAAGATCATCCGGTTCCAACCCCCTGCCACGGGCAGGGACACCTTCCACTATCCCACGTTGCTCAGAGCCCCATCCAACCTGGCCTTGGACACTTCCAGGGATGGGGCAGCCACAGCTTCTCTGGTCAACCTGGGCCAGGGCCTCCCCACCCTCACAGGGAGAAATTCACTGAGGCCAAGGAAGAGCCAGTCAAACAGGGATAAAAGCAAAACTACCTGTGTTTGTGTCTTACAAAGGCAGAAACTCCTTCAGTGAGCTCAGACTCATTCCACAGTTAGTTCATTGTCCACCTGAAAAGTTTCAGCTGCCCAGTTTGGGTGTAACATGCACAACCCACCATAATTCACCTTTTTGGGAGGTGGGGGGGAAAGTTTTCCCTGTTCCTGAAGCACCTCTTCTGGCCAAATGCATTTCTTGTGCAGCAGACTCGACTGGCTAGAGGACAAATTTTACACATGCCTGTAAGGCTATGGTATAGCATGTCTGAGTGTGGGGAGGGAGAGAAGTGCTGAGTGAGCCTCTGGGACCATATAAGGTGTGCAAATGTTCATCCAGAGGCTGAGCTCATCCTTGGGGGTGTTCTCCGTGAGGCAAAGATTGGGATTTTTCTCCCTCAAATTAAAAGCTGCATTGCTGTTACTCGATATTCCTGTTGCCCTGGGCTGCTCTCCTGTGGATCTATTCAGCCTGTGGGATCATCTACAAATTGTCCAAATCCCTTGAAGGTTTAATTAGCCTTTTCTATACGTTTATGTGAATGATGCCTTGGGGCTCATCAGATGTGTGCTGATTTTTTATGGAAATATAGTTGAAAGTATCACAAATAAAGCCTGGTGGTGGGGACTCATTAAGTTGGCAATTCCTTTAGTGCTTAAAAAAGCCATCATGCTTCTTTTTTAAAGAAAAAAAACCCCAGAAACAAAGCAAACAAAACACCCAAACTGTGCCCAAAACAAAACTGTGCAAGTACATCAGTATTCTTTATGAAATCCTTAAAGCCAGAACTCTGCATCTCCTTATCATTTCTCACTTCTGTCGTGCCACAGAAACTCAGCCAAGAATAATAAATTTAATTATAAAATTATCTGCTCTCACGTTAGTTACAGTCCAGGATGAGCATGGAAACACAACAGTTTAATCCCTATAGAATATTTTAAAGGGGATTCTACTGTCAATTTGAAAAACCTTTATCTTATATGTTCTGCTGCTAAAAAATTTCTGCGGAAATTGGAAATAAATACTGAAAATGTTTAAGCCACATTTTTATGAAATTTTCTAAAGAAATCTAGAATGTGCCTTTATTTTGTATGTAATAATTCAGTTAATGCCTGATTCAAAAAGGAGCTTAGTTTTGTGTTTAGCATTAAGCACACTGACAATCTCATTACAGAAAAGAAGGCCTGTGTACACAAAGCTAAGGAGGCTTTTAAGGTGTTTTTTCTGGTTGAAAGTCTTTGTGCTTTGCTTTCATCACTTATGAATTGAGAATATTAACTTTTTTTATTTCAGTTGTGCAGCTGAAATATTTGTGTATGTTAATATACATATTCTTACATGCATCAAAGTAATTTATATGGATTTTGCTTTGTGCAACTGAATATCAAGATCCATTTTTTTTCCCCTGAAACTCCAGATAACTAGGAGGAGAACCATGTAAATATGTAATTTCTACCTATTTTTATTGATATATACATTATGATAAGATATATATGTATCTAATACTTATATTTGTGTTAAAATATATGTATTTAATAATAGATGCCAGAGCAAACGACAGAGGAGGTCTGTGCTAAGATTTCACGTGACCTGAAGCAGGGGATAGTCATGGGGTCTGCCCAGGTCTCTCTGTAAGAGAATGAAAGAGGCTGGAAAAGTGAGGTATTGTCAGGTCCAGGGCAGATTTCAGGACCTGTTGGGGTTTTTGCCACCAGGGTGTTGGATAGACAAGCAAGATTAACTTGGGATAAGCTGTCAAAGGCCTGTCAGAAAAACAAGTTCATTATGTTGTCATTATTAATGTTTCTATCAAAGAAACCTATCAATTTCCATCTGGAAATTTGAGTAGACTCTCTGGAAATCAGGAATCAGGACTCAATGACAGACCTAGTATTGGTCTGGTACAGATTTGCTTGGGTGCAAATTAGAAGTACAGAATCAAAATCAGCATGAACTCAAAAGTTTGCAGTTTGGTTTATGGGTGTTTTTGTGTATTTGGGAATTCAGGGATTTCTACATATTTACTAATTCAATTTTCTTGCTTTATGGGTTCTTTTTTCCCCCCAGAAATACCTAAAACAGAGAAAACCTTTGAGGAGAGACTGATTTTGAAGGCATTCCTGCTGAAGTTTGTGAATTCTTATGCACCAATTTTTTATGTTGCCTTTTTTAAGGGAAGGTAGGATAAAGATCCTTTACTTAATGTACTTATGGGATATATATATATTTATATATGTCTATATTAGTGGGTCTGTGTTTAAAAATGATCACCAAAGGCTACATAACTATGGCCTGGGAATGAACATCTTCACCAGCTCTGGAAAAAATATCATAAACAGGGTTGTTAAAAGCTTTCCTTTAAGTGGCAGGACACGATGTTGAGTACTGGCCTGAGCCTTATTCTGAATTATGACCAGTTCTTTCTAACATAAGAATAATCCTCACCTCAGAAAGTAATCCCTTTTAGTTCAAAAAGGGTGTTACTTCAATAAGTGAAAGGTAGTGCTTACAGGCCTTCACCTTCCACATTTTAGCAAATTTTCCTTGAGGCATCACCCAGCAAAGAGAGGTTTTCCTATTTCATTCAAAATGACGGAACTATGTTTTTCTATTCCTTTCTCATCGTTTTGCACTTTTCTCCCATATCAAGTTAAATTGAGGAATGGTTGTAGTCAACTGGAAGCTGAGTTTTGGCAAATGAACTGATTGACCAAAGAGCTAATTCAGCTGTCCTGCTAAATAAGTGTGACTTCCTATGGGTTCAGGATCACTGTCTTTTGGGAGCAGGTCATCCACATGCTTTTGAATGGGGAGCTTAAAATGATTGTTTGCTAAAACTTTGGCAAAAACCTGTTTAAAACATCCTCTGGGTTCTTTTCCATACCATTTTTCTGTTCCTTTTGGGGGCTGTAAAATTTGTTAATTTGTCTTCACTAATCCTATTCAGCATCTTTGATTTGAGGGTTCATGATACATTTTGCCAGTAGTTGTGAAGATTGTGAGGCACCAGTGAAAAATATCACCAAATCCTTTATTTCTTTGACCATATTTTTGTTTTGTATGGTTATAATAAAGTCAGATCTCACTGTTTATCCCTGTGTTGTCAGAAAAGCCTTGATTGTGTACGGATGTGTAAATAATTCTATTCAGGCATTACTCAGATGCAAAAGAATGTGAGTTAGGATATGTGTTCCCATTTCTATTTGTGATCTCTAATCAAAAGAGGGAGTCTGTTGTTCTTTTGTTTTAACAAAGAAAAAAATATTTAATTAAAATTATTTTATCAAGACATAGTAGAAAACAATTTGTATAGGCTACTGCTTTGAAATAATTTTAAATAATCAAAGTTGAGTAGGTGCTGAGTCTTTTAAAATTCATATTGAAGAAGCTGGCTCTGGAATAGTTTGGCTAATATGAATGAATAATTATGGTGTTAAAGGTAGCTTATTTTCCTGCTTGTTAATTAGTTCATATTTCCCATTTTGATATTATTTCATAGATTGTTATTGCTTTCAGGTTTGTTGGCCGTCCTGGTCGTTATGTGTATGTGTTCGAAGGGTATCGAATGGAAGAGGTGAGTACATACAAATTCATATGAAATAAAAACAACAACAAAAAAATCCTGAGCTCAGAGAAATACGTATACAGTGTATAGACAATAAGGGAAAAATAGAAAACACATAAAAACAAGAGGTTAAATCTTCACCATAAATAGGCAAAATCCAAGTTTGCCATCTAAGGCAATTTTAGATTCTTTCTCTCTACAGTTTTGAGTATTTCATGGTGTCTCTCAGGTGAAGCCTCACCATTTCTATGCTTTACAACTGGGCACTAAGGCACAAACATTACATGGTTTGACTGAGGCCACTGGGAAACTTGAATCTGGCTTCTCCTTCCAGATCACGAGAAGCTTGGAAATTTTAATAGCCTGCTGGCATTTGGTGCTAAAGCTGTAATTTTTTTTTTTTTTTCGAAATTCCCTTTAATTGCTGTTGGTATTTCCTTGAAAACTGATAGATATGCTCAAGGTTTTACAATAAAGCTTACATAAAAGTCTTTGCAAGATTGAAGCCTTTCTTCCCCCCTGGGAGACATCAGGTTGGGAGAGTATTGGTGATACTGCATTATGTTTATTACATTGATTATATAGTAAATATCTTTAAAGGAAATATAGTAGCCCCAGGGCACAGCAAGTTATTTCAGAGCTCTGCATATTTTCCATAATGGAGTTTTATGAGTGGAGATGAAATACCTTGTCAAGCACAGAATTGGAATGATGGATGAGCTCCGTGCTCCCACACAAATTGGTGGCAGGGGCAACGGGCACATGGAGACATTGGGAGCTCTCCCAAGTGGGTGCTTTTAGATTAATCCTCTTAATCCCTTCACACTCCATGGTTTTGTTTAATTACAGTGTGCTCCAGGAGGCTGTTTGATGGAACTCTGCATTCAGCTGAGCATCATCATGCTTGGAAAACAACTGATTCAAAATAATCTGTTTGAAATTGGAATCCCGTATGTATCCCAGCCTTCTCCATTACCATGCCTTATTCCCCTGACACAGTAAATTAAAGGCTTGATCCTTATTCAGCTGAATGGGAACTTTTGCCACTGCCTTCAGTGGGTTCTAATTGAATGTGATGATAAATCACATTTTTGGTTGTGGTGAAATGATCTGGCCGTATTTTACATTGAATAATTGGCTATATCTGCAGCAAATGGCTTAAAGAAAGTGATTGAATATATTAAATAATTGATTTAAATTAATTTTAGAAACCTGGGAAAACGGGCAAGGTATGATAGATCTCTTGGGAAGTTTCAGAGAAGCTTTCAGTACAGCAGTATTGAATACAAATTAGTTTGAAGTGGAGGAGAGTTAGCATGGGGGAAAGCAATAGCTCATAAAAGATGTTAAAACCTAATATTTGATCTATGGCTATTTTATGGGTTTACAGATGAAATCCACACGTTTCCAAGGTGTCTGTGTGTCAGTATGTCACTGTGTGAGGCAGGAGCTGGAGTAAGGGAGAGGTGCCGACACTGCAGTGGCTGTCAGAGGATTCTCACTCAGGGCACGGTCCTCACCTGCAAATACAGCGGGAAAACCCCCTCTGTCTGTCACCAGGGCCGAGGGGATCTTCAGGCTCTGAGAATCCACTGAGCATGTCCTGCTTCTGCCTCTTGGGAGGTTTGCTTCTTGGTGGCAGCAGCCTGTGAAATGTTGTAGTAGAGGAGGAGTCTGACTTAGATGTCTCAACTCCACTGAAATTGGTCAGAATCCTTCAGCTCTGGTGTCAGCAGCTTTTGGGTCACAGCCATAAGGAAGGCCTTGAAGATGTTAACTAGAAACCAAGACAAGAGACACAAAAGATAGGAAATATATTTAAAATGAGCCGTTTTCCTCCCTTTTCCAAGCAAGATCTTTTTTCTTTTTTTTTTTTTTTTTCCTTGGAAGGAATTTAAATAGAAAAAAAAGAAATCCCAAACAAATCAGATGTGGATTATGGATGGTTTCATTATTCTTGTGTCAAAGTTCAATAGGGAGGCCTGTTTTCTGTCTACATCTCATTGGGTTTACATTTTATTTTGAGAAAAGTGTGGTAAATCATTCCCAAAATATCTGACATGCTGAAGGCTTAAAGCTTTCTCAGTGTAAAGCTGGGTGATTTGTTTCTCGTCTTCCAAAAACTTACTGCTACTGGACTTTTTTAATGGTGATTTTATGATGTTGGAAATACTGTATTTATTATTTTTGACTCATGAAAGCACAGGCTGATCCAGGCCAAACAGAAATTCATGTCAAATTATTTCTCATTTCCCTCAGTTTGGTGCAAGAACGTGACCATTTCATCCCATTTTTCTCCCTCATTTCTTCTCCCCCACCCTTTGCCAACAAAGTATGGTGGCCTCCATTTTTAAAACTGTTTAGAAACAAACATACTTTCATCCTGTCCTCCCTAGATAAATAATCATTTCAGTCACAATGCTATGTTGTCATCCTGCAATAAGCATATCTAGTTTCCCTTTGCTTGTCTGCATTCTCAAGAAAATCATGTGTACATCTGTAGGACTCAGCCCTCCTCACCAGACCTGTTTGCACCAGGAGAAGCACTGTGCTTTACTGAATTAAATCAGAGTTAGCCTGCTATTTCTGCTTGGACCACTCCACTGCTGCGGGCTAGATCCTTAATTGTACCCCGGTCTGTCTCATCTGCCCCCTACACAGGGGCACAGGCACACTTTGGGGACTGATCCATCAGATTTTCCCCTGTGGGGTTTTTTTTGAGGGGGGAGTGTCTACTTTTGCACAGGCCACACACTGTGATGAACAGTCCTCTTGTGGCAGAAAAACAGATCAATCTTTTTTATCTACGGTTCCGACGGTTGCATTTTTTCCCTGTCTTGCCTTGTGCCTTTTTGAGAATCGGAGTGAATAATACAGATTCATCCATTGGCTCCCTGTATTTTCACTGAGGGCAGAGTACAGGTGCTGCAACCAACCTTTCCCATATGGAGAAGCAGAAGGGACCATAAGAAATGGTCCCCTCCCTCCCCCATCTGTAACGTGGAAGTACCTCTCTGCTAAGTTTTATGATGACCCACATCAAAAGTTTTTCTCCTTACTGAAATCTCAAGATCTCCGGATTATTTACAGCAAACCTTTTGATTTTATCCACCAGAAAACCCAAGGCATTTCAGTTGCTTTGCAGAAGGTCATAAAGCTGTCCCATTTTCTGCCTGTTTCCCTCAAAGAATTCTGCCAAGGAGATGATAAACCGCGTTTGCAAACAACGCTCATTCGTTATGCCTCTAGGATCCCAAATGCTGCCAGAACTGGGAAGCATTTTCCAATGTCTCCATCCTACTTTATCCACAGTCAGTGCTGGATGAGAAGTTAAACTTCAAATGGTAGTCCTGCATTTTCTGGGGTCACACATTTTTCCTTTAGTGCTTCTGTAGAAACTGCTGCACACCTATGAGAGATGTGACTTGCTGGCCTCCTCAATCTTTCTGTGATTTCTTTTTTCTTTTTTTTTTTTTTTTTTTTAATTTCTGCACCCAAAAATATCAAACCAGCTGGTTAAATGGAGCAACATTTGAATTACACAAAACTAAGCCGTCTTGAACTGAAATGTGTAATCTGTGGGGCTGGAATTCACGAGTTTAACAGATGTAAATATGCCACAGTTCACTCACATGTATCACATACCATCATTCTTTTACTGTTGCCACAGGAATTGACCCTAAAAGGCTGCAGGGCTTGAAAACCTTACCCTAGAGTTTCTTTTAAACCCCATTTCTTCAGTTCTGGGTTGTTTTTTTTTCCCTGAACTTACTGAAAAAAACATCCGTGTGGTTATTTTATTACTCTGTGTTTGACCTTGGTGCTAAACCCTTAGGGTGAAATCCTGGCCCTATTGAAGTCGATGGCAAAACTTCTGCTGAATTTAGGGATTTTGGCCTTTTTATTCAGCATCAGTTTCCATCACTTACTTCAAAGTGCACTTAACTATGCTGGGTGAGAATACCAAGAGTTAATAAAATCCATTTAAAGACACTCCTTCATAGCTGTTATCTTTTATGTTGTTTTTCACCTTCACTAAATTATTCTTAATTAAAGTTTTTTTGTTGTTTGGTTGGTTTTTTTAACTTTTCTGTTTTGGATTGCTGTTTTCCTCTGCCTAAAAAACCAGTGGATCCCAAACACAACTGAAACCCCCAGAGAATCCAGGAAGTCCGAGTGTGCCAAGCAAGCATTGACTACACCATAAATTGGTGGAACAGAATGACAGATTTGGATCCTTTGCTTCTCCTCCTGCCTCCTTCTTTTACCCCCTACCTGTGAATATGAGAAGGTCTTTCCTTATGTGAACAGACTGTAGGAATATGACTGAAGAAAAACATGGATCTTCAGTGCTCCTTCCCAAAATCAGGAAACAAAATTACAGGCAAGGACACAAGAGTCTGGGTCACTGCTCTTCCTTTTCTCTAGACAAAAGTGCTCCAGCTGCTCAACCAAATAGTCTTTTCTGTTTAGCTTTCTCCCCTTTTATATCATGCCAGAAATCAAAAAGCATCAGCTGGAAGGACAGCCTTAAAAAACACCTAATACAAATAATTCTTTCAGTCCTGGCAGCTGGATTCTAGGGCTCTTCTGTCTTTTCATGTACCTCTGTTCTATAAAGTATTCACAGAATCATAGAATGGTTTGGGATGGAAGGGACCTTAAAGGTTATCTCATTCCAACCCCCTCTGCCATGGGCAGGGACACCTTCCACTATCCCAGGTTGCTCAGAGCCCCATCCAACCTGGCCTGAAACACTTCCAGGGATGGGGCAGCCACAACTTCTCTGGGCAGCCTGTGCCAGGGCCTCCCCACCCTCACAGGGAAGAATTTCTTCCCGATATCTAAACCTACTTTCAGTCTGAAGCCATTGCCCCTTGTCCTGTCATTCCAGGCCCTTGGAAATAGTCTCTCTCCATCTTCCCTGTGGGCTCCCTTCAGGCACTGGAAGGCCACAATTAGGTCACCCCAAAGCTTCTCTTCTCCAGGCTGAACAATCCCATCTCTCTCAGCCTTTCCTCCCAGCAGAGCCACTCCATTCCTCTCATCAGCTTGGTGTCCCTCTCCTAAACCAGTTCTTGGAGAGGTGATCTGCCTTTGCAGTGCCCAAGGGTATTTGTTAATTGAAAGTCTTGAGAAATTCCTAACTGGATCCACAGTTCCAATCTTTCTGGCAAGCTCTGGTAGAGGTGCACTGTGAGGACTGCACAGCCCCAGAAGACACAAAGACTTGTGCCCACAAAGTCCTATTTTGACCTGCTCTCCAGATGTCCTGCCTCTCCAGCCTCTACATATTCCACTGGGTCTCACTCCACAAATTTCTCATTTTTTCCAAGTCATCCTCATGTCTAGATCCCTAAATCCTGATACTTCTTCTTGCTGTATAAACAGAGCAACAGTTGAGTCATCTCTCTGATTTTTTTTTAAAAAAAGTCTTCATTTAAGTGCACCATGTGCTTAGAAGCCCAGCCATGATCACCCGGGGTTTGACTCCTCTCTTCTTTTCCTTAATTTTTTTCCTTAGAAACTTGAGGGAAGCTTTTCCTCAGGAGTGGGGCTGTAGTGATCTTCTGCTCTCTTCAGGTGCTGGTTAACTTGCGTAATGCAACACTTACTGGTTGTATTGGGAATTGCAAACAGCATAATTAAACCCCGTTCCCACCTCTTATCTAACTCAATAGTTTGCTCCCAATCCCTTGTGAGAATCTGCAACATCATTTTTAACTGCTCTAGACACAGCCTGACAAAAACCTGTTCACTTTCTTTCCCTCTGATCCCACGTTAATTCTTCTTCCATGCTGTTCAGTCTCCTTAAGAACGCACCTTGCTTTTTGATATTCACTGGAAAAAGGACCAGAAATAATGGCTATTCTGCAGCTCTACCATTTTTAATGCTTGCCCAGATTCACATGGAGTCATGAAAGTTTACTGCACGTGCCTCTTCAGCACAAAGCTTCCCGGAAGCTCATCCTGAATGGGCAAACTGGCTGGCATGTGGAAATCAGAAGCTAAAATAACCCTTTGTCTGTCAGTCTTGTTTAAAAAATGTTGATCTGAGTAATTAAAAAACAGGTTTCCCACATGTGCATTTAAAAATTGTACTCAGTTTTAGTATCACAATCGTAATGACGGCGATAGGGTTCTGCAGAACTCATTTTCATGGCCCTACTGCTGTATAGCTGGAGAATAACACTCTGGAAATCCCTGATCTTTGTTACTCTAACTATCTGACACATTTCTGTTCGGTCTCAAACTTCACATGCTTAGATATGACACAAAGGTTTTAATATTTTTTTTTTTTTTGGTGGAAAATTTGAAATAATTAGTTTGGCTTGCTTTCAGTCAGTTGATATTTTTAAAAAATGACATAAAAAGAAGCATACAGTCACTCTTCAAAGCTGAACTCCAAATGGTTAAAAATGCAGCTCCTCGTGCCTGGCTTACAGATAGCCAGATGAAAAATTAAAAATTATGCTGAGTGACTGAGCCCTGGATTTAGTGCATTCCCAAATAAACATTAAAAACAACAACTATTGCTTTAGTTACTGAGTTCTCCTGGGTTTGTGTGTGCAATAAGCTCCACGTCTCAGTTCAGTGGGGCTCTAACGAGTTCACACGTGCACAGACCTCACATCTAAACACACCCAAAATTTTATCTCAGCTGCTGCACTGTGACAACGAGAGGATCTTCGGTCTCATCTGCCCACAGAAGTGTGAGGGACATTTATAGCTTGGATCTTTTTATTGGAACAGAAATCAGCACTGTCTTGCACTTATTGTTCGCTGTCCTTCGGGAGTCCTTCGCATTAGGAAATTAATTGGGATATGTTGGAAGATCATCCTGGGAATTCTTTGCTGGTTTTAAATCCTGCCCCAGTCTCCTACCTTCTGGATACGACATCACCTCTGTCACAGACAACTTCCCTTGGCTGCCATAAAAGCAGAGGGGGAGAAAGGCAATTTTAGTGTCTCGAAACGGCTGAGTTTGCACGATGTAGGAGGTAAATGTCTTTGTAAGGATTCATCTAATTCTTTCTTGTGAAACATTTGAAATCTCCCTCTACCCTTTTATTAAAACTGTGCAATCTGAGCATTCTGGGTACTGAAATTCTTTGGTTAGCCCTCCCGTTGCCAAAGTACTGAGGATGTTACCACTGGACTTGTGAGCTACATCTTCAATGCACCTGAAAAAAAAAAGATGGGGTTGACCTGTTGATTTTTGAAGCTTTGTGATCCTGGGACTGACAGGGCCTGAGGCAATCTAGGCCTATTTTAACAGAGTTTGACAATCCCCATTTCCTCCATCCTGGTGATGAAATCTGGTCCTGTAAACACTGGTCAGTGTAGAAATCCCTCAGCTACTCATTTCCAGTCTGCTGCAGAGCCTTGTGCAATGTGGTGACGCAGTGATCCTGTGTGGCTGAGTGTAAATTCAGGAATAAAGCAAAAAACCCACCCAGAAGAGCCTTTATAGTGTTTGCCAGCCTGCCTTGCCCTGATTCTGAAACCAGGGTCTGAAAAAGGCAGTTCTGCTTCACTGGAGGCACAAGGGAAAACCTCTTCCCCCATATATTCCCGTCTCCAGGCCACACACCTACAGTTCAAAGGGTTTATCACAAGCTGTGGGGGAAGAGTTTGTGGGAGAGTCCTGCTTACACTACTGGCAAGACATCACTGGAATTAGTCTGGATTCTCACTCATATGGCACATATGTGAAGAACTATAAAATAGTGTCGTATGTTTTTTGTGAAAGATACATATCATCTGCAAGAGAAAGTATAAATCCTGCTATTTTATGCTAATTCAACTGTATTTCACCTCCTTAACTTTGAAGAAATACTTAATTCTACGGTGTTTTCCCATGGGAATTTCTTGATGTGTAAAATATTGTGATGTTGTTGATGCATGTGCATTTGAAATGTCATCCGTGGGGGGCATTTGGAGTACTTTACTCTTCTTTTAGAAATGGTTTTGTTTTATTCTCATGTCTTTGTCAGTGTCACGAAATTTGTATCCCCATTTTAGTGGGAGAGTGATTGATACCACTATTTGTGCTATCAGTATGTTCTTGCACCCTCTTTATTTGGAGATATCATGGAATCACAGAATAGTTTGGCTTGGAAAGGACTTTAAAGATCATCTCGTTCCAACCCCCCTGCCATGGGCAGGGACACCTTCCACTATCCCAGGTTGCTCAGAGCCCCAACCAACCTGGCCTTGGACACTTCCAGGGATAGGGTATCCACAACTTCTCTGGGCAAAGAATGCATGTCTGGTAATTTTTTACTTTAAAAATATATTATACTGGAAGTTCCCAATTTCATGGTGAGACAAAAAGTGCACCTGTGGTTGATATGTGGTATGAAGCTATCACATAATCTTCTTACATTGTTGTTAAAGGAGAGGTGCTCAGTGTGTTGTTCTTGAGAGTATTACTTATTATTAGCATTATTTAGGTCCAAGGTGCCTGAACTTCAGGAAGATCCCCATTGAATATGCATCTAGAGAGAGAAAAATATTAAAACGTACTTCATTCAAGTCCAGCAGTCTGTCATCTGTCAATAAGCAGCATCAAAACTTCACAGGGTGGTGTAAACTCATCCTATTGTGCACCAAAGTCACACGAGATGAATTTTGTGTTGCTGCACAGAGACTTGGGCAAAATCTTGAGGGAGCAAAAAGGTAAAAAAAAGGTGAAAAAAGACTTGGTTCAATCTGAACTTCTGTTCCTCAGGAAGCTAAAGAAACTCTTCAGGAAGCTGAAGGATGAAAGAACTGAGCCAAAGGAAATGGACACCAGCCAATCAAAGGACCCTCAGCAATGGGACCTCGACTATACCTTGGAACCTTTCACCGGACTGACTCCGGAATACATGGAAATGAGTGAGTTTCCTGAATTCCCTTTCCCTCTGTGCAATAACCAGAGCTTTCCGTAGGACCACTCACCGTGGGTCACATGACTGTGTATCAAAAGTTGTTCTGATAAAGGGGGAAAAAACCCCAAACACCTCTTTAGTTTGCAGGAATTACATGCAAGACTGCAGGGCTATGAGACTACCACAGTACCAACACAGCAATAATCATGAATCCTAGTCTCTGTTACTACTAATGTTGTCAGAGTCCAGTGTTCCCAGCTGAGAAAAGTGCTCAGAAACCATTTGGCTACAGAATCAAGAGATATGGCTGGAAGGGATCCCTGGAGACCATTTAGTCCAACCCCTCCTCCAAGCAGGGTCAGCTTGAGCAGGTTGCTCGGGGACTTGTCCCGGTTGTCCAGTTGGGTTTTCAATATTTCCAGGGATGCAGACTCTACAAGCTCTCTGTGCAACCTGTTGTACCATTTGATCACCTTCACACACAAACAAAAAAAAGAAAATAAAAGCTTTTTATTTGCCCCTTGTCCTTTCATTGGGCACCCTTGAGAAGATTGTAGCTCTGTCTTCTGCAACCCACCACATCGGTAAGATCCCCTGAGTCTTCTTTTCTTGTGGTGCAACCACCCCAGTGCTCTCAGGTTCTCCTTGTACCTCAGGTCTTGCAGTCCCTTAATCCCATTAGTGGGTCTCCACTGGATTCACTACAGCGTGTCCATGTCCTACTGGGGAGCACAGAGCTGGAAAGAGTACTCCAGGTGTGCTCACAGTAGTGCTGAGTAGAGGGGAAAGATCCTTCCCTTGACCTTTCTTGAACACCTCCAGGGATGGGGACTCCACCACCTCCCTGGGCAGCCCCTTCCAATGCCTGACCACCCTTTCAGTGAAGAAATTCTTCCTGATGTCCAACGTGAACCTCCGCCGGCACAGCTTGAGGTCATTTCCTCTTGTCCCGTTGCCTGGGAGCAGAGCCCAATCCCCACCTGGCTACAACCTCCTGTCAGGGAGTTGTAGAGAGCAATAGGGTCCCCACTGAGCCTCCTTTTCTCCAGGATAAAGACCCCCAGCTCCTTCAGACAGTCTTCACAGGACTGACTCTGTCAACCCTTCCCCAGCTCCGTTGCTGCTCCAGCCCCTCAATGTGCTTCCAGCAGTGAGGGGCCCAGAACTGGACGCAGGATTTGAGGTGTGGCCTCAGCAGTGCCCAGCCCAGGGGGACAATCCCTGCCCTGGTCCTGCTGCCACACTATTGCTGATCCAAGCCAGGGGCCATTGGCCTCTTGCCCCCCTGGGCACAGCCGGGCTCGTGTCCAGCCGCTGTCACCAGCACCCCCAGGGCCTTTTCTGCTGGATATTGAGCTTGCCACACTTTTTAAGGAAATCTAGGATGCACTTGGGAATTATTTCTCAGTCTGCCAGTTTCATACCAGCACACCCCCTAGTTTCTTAAATGACGTGTTATTCCTCTGAATGCATCACCCTGCTGGAGTGGCTGATGTCACGTGTGGAATGCACTGCCAGACATTGTCACATTTCAAACCTGTGCAAAGTAGGAGCAACTCCATTAAAGTTACTAGTATTCTAATTTTGTAAAGCTGGTGCCTCCCCTGTGCGTATCATCTATGTGTTTATACATGCTTCTGTTTTTCACAATTGATCAAATAGCTATTAAGTCATTTGAGATGCAGTGTTTTCTGCTTTCTGCAAGGTAAGAGTCAAGAAAGAAACTTCAAAGCACTCAGCTTGTTCAAATAATTCATTTTCTTTCCAGCATGTTTGGCATTGTGCCACTGTCCTCAGTAGCTACAACTTGGAAGTCTGGTTTCTTTGGCATCTTGATTACTCTTTGTTCAAGTAAAAATGTTGTGCTGATACCTATGAAACTACGTTTGAAACTCTGAGTACAGTAGCTGGCTGCATAAAGGGATGTGGAGAGAAAACCCAACAACTAATTACTCAGCAGTTCTAAGGAACAGCGAATTATACAATAATTCTGCTCTGTAGGGAATCCTCTGTTGCCTCCTCTCAGCTTTCACTGAGTTTGTTTGATCACATTCATCTTCTTGCATCCACTTACACTCTTCCACTTCTCCAGCGAGAGCAGGTCAGAAAGTGGGATAAAGGTTCCACTACAGATAAATTATCCAAGGAAAAATATCAAGCATCTGATAGAGATTTCCAAACTGAAATACATACATGCCTTTTTTCCTCATTCTAACCTGTGCTTGTTAGAAACTCCAAGGAATATCTCTAGAACTCAACAGAACCCAGGAGGACAGGGGTTCAAATAATCACCAAACAACTCAGACTTGCAGTCCTGGGGTGCAATCCAACTTCAGGAAAACAAACCTGAGGGGAAGCAGCACACAGGGATGCTCTAGACTATTAAAAGGCTTGGTTCTTCACACTGGATGCAAACTAAATTTGCAGTGTACCCCTCAACCCAGTAGCTGCCTCATGAGTAGACCCTGAAGGGGCAGGGAAAGAGAAAGGGGGAATGGTATACGTGGGGGAAGGGGAAGGAGAGGAATAATCCAGGCAAACCCAGGCTTTAGGGCATAAAAGAATGCAGGAAGAACCAGAGCTTGTCAATGGGAATGGTATCTAAACCCAGACATCTGTGAAATATTGCTTGTGACAATTCCTGTTTTAACAAGCCACTATTCTCAAAACATCTGAGAGAGAATTCATTTCATGGCGGAAAAGTTAAATACCATTTATAGTTTATCTCTCTCTGTAGAAATAGTTATGCAGGTTTATAGGTATAACTTGTAATCTAATTATAAATGCATATATGAAAATTTAGATTTTTGTAAGTCTATAAATAGGTAAGGGTATACAAGGTATTTTATATGATGGCAGATTTGAATATCTCTTATGAATATGTTTACAGATCCGAACCTATGGATCTGTAGTGCCGTAAAGAAGCCCTTACCTCCCATCATCTCCTTCTGAATTGTTTCAACTCATCTTAGAATCTGTCTCTGTGCTGCAGCTTCTACTACCTCATCCCCCTCTGCACATGATGATAATTTTTTGAAAAACTGTACTTTAGGATTGATTTTTTTTTCCATGCATTAATTCAGCCAGAGGTGATTTTCCCTACTATAAACTTTAAGCAAACTTCTTTGCAATTTTTGAAATTGAACAATGGTAAAAAAATACATTTTCCCTTGTAAGCATTTTAATATTTTTGCTCCCATTGCATCTGAGATGATGCCATTACCCTGATTCAAGTTGTCTGTGTACGACATCGCCCTTGATTTATTCCTAAGGCCACTACTTGGATGCAAAGTTCTGCCTCGATGGAATAACAGTAGCACTGGTATGATGTTTGTCAACATGGCTTTGATTTGCTATCAGCAGTCTTGATTCTGCTGTGGGAGAAGTGATGCTCAACTGCTTCGAGTTTGAACACGGTTTCAAAACTGTCAGATTTGTTTTATCAGTTCATTTAAGGCCACCTAATCAGAAAACAAGCAGGTCAGTAGTCAGTCCTTCAAAGAAGACATGCTACAGTACAGTTTTGACTTCACAGTACCTCTTGGAGCTCCCATGTTTAGCCATTTGTTATGCTGACCCTTAGGGATCCGGCCTTTTTTAAATTTTAGAGGCAAGTCCTAGAAATTGCCAAAATGATTCAACTCACGTCCACTGAACTGAGTGGGTTGATGCGTTTTAGAAAAGAAATGTAGAAATATCACCATAATCTGTGAAGGTTTTGGGGTTCCTGCCCCGGGGAAGTGATCACAGCCCCACCCTGCCAGAGTTCAAGAAGTGTTTAGACAACACGCTCAGGTGCGTGGTGGAATTGTTGGGGTGTCCTGTGCAGGGCCAGGAGCTGGGCTCGATCCTCAGAATATTCTCTGATTCTAAGATTTTAACTTCTAATACAGGGCCTAAGCTACTGATATTATAAATCACTAGACACTAAGCCTGTAATTTAGACTAGTCCCTTGTGCCCAGATCATAAACAAGGCTGAGTACCTCATCCTGCAGTCGTAAGGGATAATTAGATAGATGCCCTGAAAATGGATGGATTCATAACTAATCTAAACATTTGTTTACAGCAGCGGAATGAGCTCCCCAAGTGGGGAAGTGCCATGGCAAACTCGGTGGCATTCCAGACAAATGTGCAGCAGATGAAACCCAAGCTGCAGCTCCCCAGCCCCGACTGCTGCCCCGCTCCATGTCCCTGCTCTCAGCTGTCAGGCTCACTGTGCTGGGACTCAGACCACCCACGCTGGCAGGAAGCACTTGGTGCGGCTCAGCACTGAACCTGTCAGCTGGGGTTGTTCTTTCTGAAGGGCATCAAGCTGCAGGAGGCAGTTAAACAGCTTATTTACCTATTTTTGTAATTCTGATTTGGGGGCAATGGGGAAGGGAAACAATGCAGAGGAAGCATTTTCTCCCTCCCCACCCCTCCACCGCCCCCACCCCGAATTGCAGAAAAGGGCAGAATGACTGGAATGTAAGAAGTATGATATCCAGAAGAGAAGAATCTGGCTGCTGTTTCAGAACTTCTTTCTTAGTTTTCACACTGATTTACTCAGGCAAGCTCCCACTGGCATTAGTAGTTATCTGCTCCACCAGCAATGAAGCAGCTGAAGGAGGGACTGCAGGCTGGGCTTGCCTCTGGGTTTTCCCATACAGATGATGGTGGGATTTCATGCAGAAACAGGCACAGACAGATTATGTATCCATGTGTGAGTATTCACTACATTCAGGTCTAGGATGCTCCTACTTTTAAGGGTGGGTGACATTTTTAAGATTACGCAGGAAGCCTCTGACCAAGCTGAGACTCTTGACTCTAGATCTGCTGTGCACTAGGTTGGATCCTCATCACAGGCTGCCTTTTGAATCCATATTTCCAGTCTTTCCTACTGATTTCTATCAAAAGGGATGACATGCACCTTTTCTGATGGAAACCTGGAGTATGGCCCACTCCTCACATGGCAAATCATCTCTTTGCAGTTTGTTATGAAGCAAATTAACCCTGTTAAAGCACCACCTCTCTGAGGGATAGGGCCTGGAGCAATCTCAGGATGTGTTTTGTATTGTGATAAGCCACAGGTAAAGGAAGTATTGATGGTAACTATCCCATTTAAATTTTGTAATGGCCATTTCTTTCCAGTGCTTTCTTTTTTTGAGAAGCCTGAAGCCTTGGAGAGGCTTCCTCCTCTTCCACCTGCTGCCCTTTTTTGTGTCTAGGTAGGTTAGTAGAAGTAGTGACATTTACTGGTTATGTTTTAATCTCCTCTATTTTCATATTGGGAAATGCGGTTTTGCCTTTGTTCGCTGGAGTTTGGTTCTGCAAAATGTGAGTCCCTCTAGTCCATGCCAGTAAAACCACGAGCACCAGTGAAACAAGAGGCAGTGGGATGGCTGATGGCAATGGGGAGCTGGTGCCTCTGAGCATGGCTGAACTGTTAAAAGTTAGCACAAGGAATCACAAACATAAAAGATGGAGAAGTTGGCAAGAGAAGAGCAATCCAGGTTTCTTTCACTCAGGCTACGACCACCTCTGTCTCAGAGCTGCCCTGTGTTCAAGTTTTCAGATCACGTGTTTCACAAGGCCTTCTGGAGTTGCTCATCTCTTTCACTGTTAATGTTAACTTCTGTCAGACTAGGATTTTTAACATCAGTTAAAATGGATTGGAGCAATTGCTTGGTGATCCTGTTCCTCAGGATTCCCACTTCCAGCCTCCCCCCCAGCCGGGCCCTCTAACACCGGAGCCCAAAGCAAAAGTGTGTGTCTGTAGGAAGCTTTCTCAATATTTCCACTGGATGTCATGGGAAGGAGAAGTGATAGTTTCTACTGGCTTGTTGGCTTCATATCCGTCCTCCTTATCCACGGACCCATGAGTCTGCAGAGAACTCTTTGCCCCAGGAAAACGTTCCCAGAGAAGTACAGCTACTTGTAATTTTGTCTCTTTTAGACAGGAAAGGTGACACATTGAGCCCGTGGGCTAACAACTACTGACACTGTGATGTTTTCTCCTTCCAGTGGTGGGCAACCACATTTGAAGAAACAGATGGACCCAGTCTATTATTACATGGCTCCCTGGTTGGTGTCACTGCCACAAATTGGACTGAGAAAGTTGGGATTGTTTATTCTGGAGAAGAGAAAACTCTGGGGAGACTTTACAGCGTCCTTCCAGTACTTAAAGAGGGCCTAAAAGAAAGATGGGGAACAGACTTTTTAGCAAGGCCTGTTGAGGGTGAATAACGGGTAATGGTTTTAAACTAAAAGATGGTAGATTTATGCTACATATCAGGCAGAAGTTTTTTACAATGAGGGTGGTAAAAATCAGGCACAGGTTGCCCAATGAGGTGGTGGATCCCCATCCCTGGATACATTTGAGGTCAGGCTGGGCTCTGAGCAACATGATCTGTTGAAGGTCCCTGCTCATTGCAGGGGATTTGCACCAGATGACCTTTGAAGGTCCCTCCCAACCCAAACTGCTCCATGATCCTGTGATTATTTTTTTAGGGTAAAAGTCATATATAAATCTAAGAAAAGAGAAAACTTAAGAAGGTAAAACCCAAATCCTACGAGTCAGGCAGACTTCTGTTGACTTCAGTGGCATTTTTCAGACCTCAGCAGTGTGGGAGGAAAAGGCCAACACCTTACTATGGCAAATAAACTCTAAGTGTTCCTTCAGGGAAAGCTTTTGATGGTCATTTCTTCAGTGAGCTGAACTTTGAATCTGATTTCAGTCAGCAGACTGTGCTGAACTTCTTTTGTTGAGCAGGTCTTGGCTGTCAGTAGCAAGTCTGCACAGTTTTGATTTGCATGAGTGAAATGTCTGATGACTGTTTGTTTTGATATTATTAACTGATATATGGCTGTGTTTTTTAGCAGCAGCTCTTCAGCAGAGGCACTCTCAAAATTCCTGAGTGATCAGAAAATTTTGCTCAACTAATCCTGGAACATAAATAGCCATTGTCAGCACGTGTCAAATTTGTCACTAGCAATTCCTGTTTCTAAAACTCTGCAATGACTTTTGACCCAGCCCAACACCACGTGAGTTCCCAGAGCAGGCAGCATGTACAGCAATTTCCTGGTCCACAGGGTAGCAAGTGTGCAACATGTGTAACTAGCCTGCAGTGATAGGAGTTGGCAAGAAATTGATGTTTAGAGTAGTAATAAATATTGTTAATGAAACAAATTTTATGAAATTGGCTCCAAAAGCAGCTAAATGATGCACATGGATGTCTGAAATTTATACCACTCATAGTTTCTTGAGAAGGAACCAGCATCAGCAATGATTTTCAGATCATTTTGTTAGGTCTTTCCTTCTCTAATCTAACCCCTTTAGGATTCCAGGCTTCATGTGGCAATTAATTAAAAACATTTTTCCTCGAAGAGAAATCATAATAAAGGGTTTCGTCATCCAACTTCTGTTGAAAAACAATGGCAAAACTCCCTTTTGAATTCTAAGAAGAAAATGATCAGATCCAATGTCTGTAGCTACCGACTACCATAAGGATTAATCTGAGAGGTTTGGAAAAATTTCCCCTAAAGCAGGAAAAGCCATCAAAAAGGCAATGTGTGAGGCAGCAAAAGAAAAAAAAAAAGTAACTGAAGAGAAACCTGCATTTTTCTATAATCTCTATAATGAGGATGGTTATGAAAATTACCAACTTAGGCTGCTATGTGTAGGCTTGTTGCATACATTTACTACACCTTTTCCTTAATTTTTCCAGCCAGCCTTGGCTGTGTTGAAGCTTCTTCTGTGTAGAAGTTTCTTAGAATTTGGAGAGTTCCTTAGCACAGGAGTGATTCTTTCGTTGTTCACTTCCAGCAACAGATGATCCTATGACAGATATTATTGATACAGAAGTAAGAAAGAAAGCAACACAATCACAAAAAAATTACTTTTTCTTCGGTTAGGTTTTGATGTAAAAGATGCTGGGGTTACTCACACTAGATCCTAGGGTTACTACACACTCCTCAGTGTCTAAATCTTGTAGAATCTGGCTGATATTCACCATGGAAGGTTTTGTGCTGGGGACTGATTCTGCATCCCTTACACAACTAGCACCCTCCAGATCCATAATTTAAAACCCTTGATTTCTGCTCTTAATCAGACTTTGGATGTCAGAGTGAGAGGGACAGAGTGTGCTGTCGTTGTTGGGCTTGGGTTCTGCTCAGGCCCTGCACAGAGGAACGGCTTCTGGGCAGAGTGGACTTCTGGGAAGGGCTGTGGTCTGAGAGACTTCTTTTGATGCTGTTTGTCTTTTATAGCTTTTGTCTCAGGGCCCAAGCCTGGATGAGATGTTGCAGATGTGGCATCAGGTGTTGAGAACCTCATGGGCTGGCTCTGAGCCCTTGGCCTCTTTCTTGCCTAAGTCAGCCAGTGAAGGCACCAATAATGTGTGGTTTGGGTTTGTGATACGTGGTTTGGGTTTTTTCTCTCATCAGAGATAGACTCTGTGTCACTGACAGCACGTTTATCGTCCTGCTTTGGCATTATTTCCTATGTCCTCGACTTCCCCCTTCAAACATTTTGTTCACCAGCTTGTGCCATGAGGCTGGGGGATGTCCACCTCTGTTTTCTCCAGGCTGACCTGCTAGGGATGTAGGAAACCTATGGAACAGGCTGGATATCCAGAGGTCCAACTCCTGGGTCTCTTTAGCCTTTTCCCTGAACAGGAACACTAAGAGAGCTTTGTATGGAGACCTTGTGGCGCAAGAGTGAACGCAAAAAGGGTATTTCCAGGTTGCCATCAGGTTCTTTAGCCAAAAAAAAGGCTGTTTTTTTGTCAGCTGTCCTTGGTGGAACAGTGTTTGTGAGTGCCCTAAATGTATTGCAAATGTTCCAGCTGTGATCGGACAGGCATCCACAGAACTCCAGGGATTCTTCTCTTTAATCCATTCAGCTTTGTTTCTAGAAGCACTGATCACACCCAACATGTACCTGTAAATTGCTGAGGTGTTCAAAGACTGTTTATTTTAAATGCTTGTTTGCTAGCTTACTAAACAAGACCACAAGACCGTCTGAATTATGGCGTGCCTTGTTTTGGTTTCGGGATTTTGAGTTTGGGTTTTGGCCTTTTTTTT
>VXAY01005793.1:145299-163394 GCA_013399855.1 Oxyruncus cristatus | reverse complement strand
AAAAAACCCCAAAAAACCCCCACCTTAATGGGAAACTACATTCTTTCAGAGAACAAAAATGATTACTTGAATACAAAGTTTGTCTGGTATACAGATATATTATGTTTATTGTTCTATATGTATTCCTTATGTAAAATTTTCTTTATGTGCTTTATGATAAAAAAGACTCATGCTGTGGGAGTTTAACTGTAGTACTAACTAGTGGGTTTTTAACCCACAGATCATTAACTTATAGAATTATTTAGGCTGCAGAAGACCTTTAAGATCATGAAGTGGAACCATGAAATATGAAAGATATTAAAGCCCTTTAGAAAGTCAGATGTTTTTCACTACTGAAGGGATATTATGATGTCAGGAATAAATTGCAGTTGTCCAGCCTCTATCTGAATACATTTTGCAGATTTATTATTCTTGCTTATGTTCTGTGTCAAAGAAACTCTGAAAATATTTATTTCCTGGGGATTCCATTAAAATATCAGTAAGATCTTTCTCGTGACAGAAATGTAAACACACCCATTTGAAAAAAATATTGAACGCCCAGTCATGCCTCTGCATCTGAATAGTATTGATACAGGAAACTATATTTAGCAAAATGTAGTTTTAAATAATCATAGAATCACAGAACGGTTTGGGTTGGGAGGGACCTTAAAGGTTATCTCATTCCAACCCCTTCTGCCATGGGCAGGGACACCTTCCACTAGCCCAGATTGCTCAGAGCCCCATTCCAGTCCGGCCTGAAACACTTCCAGGGATGGGGCAGCCACAGCTTCTCTGGGCAACCTGTGCCAGGGCCTCCCCATCCTCCCAGGGAAGAATTTCTCCCTAATATCCAATCTAAACCTGCTCTCTCTCCATTTGAAGCCATTGCCCCTTGTCCTGTCACTCCAGGCCCTTGGAAATAGTCTCTCTCCATCTTCCTTGTGGTCTCCCTTCAGGCACTGGAAGACCACAATTAGGTCACCCCAAAGCTTCTCTTCTCCAGGATGAACAATCCCAGCTCTCTCAGGCATTCCTCATAGCAGAGCTGCTCCATCCCTCTGATCATCTTCATGGCCTCCTCTGGACCTGCTCCCACAGGAGTAAGCCCAGAGGACAAATCAAAGGAATTCTTACTGATATGATCTGGATACTTCTGTATCTGGTTGACTTCACAATTACTCCAGTTTTATGGGATACCAGTTTTATGAGAGTTTTATACCAACATGAGATCCACCCGTGTCAGATGTGTAAATCCTGATGCAGAGGGGAAAATGGAGGATGAATACTTTACACTCAACAAGTTTGCCTCAGATAACATTGTGATACTACACCAAAATATTTCCAAATTATACTAACCAGCTATTATGTCTTATTGAAGATTTTTATTTTTAAACTAGTGATAAACCTCCTAGAGGCTTTGGGGATGGAAAGAATTGGAAAAATGGGCAGTACATTAATTGCTTTTGCTACTCTATGCTGTAAGAAATACTGCACTTTCCTAACTCAGCCTTCCCCTGGAGGGACTGAGCAGGTTACTGTGCATTTATGTACGCAAATATTCTGTACCATTCAATTCTCACTTCATCACCGCTCTAAATTTACTTGCACATGAAAATAATTAATTTGGAACACGTCAGACATAGATTCACGATGCTGTTGTTTGGTTGGGTGTGTTTTTGTCTCTCAGGCTTTTGTAATTGCTGTCACATCCGATTTCATTCCACGCCTTATGTACCAATATGCATACAGTCAGAATGGAACCATGCATGGCTTCATCAATCACACGCTCTCCTACTTCAATGTCAGTCATCTCAAGGCTGGGACACAGCCAGCAAACTCCCTGTTTGCACAGGATGTTTTATTCTGCAGGTAAAGTACCTCTCTTCAAAAGTGGGAACTGATAATATTCACTTATATGGCTACGTATTCAGTAATCTTCACGAGCCTTTGTGAAGGTGGTTTTAAAAGTACAGCTTTTGGAGTATTCCCACTGTGTTAGAAGGTTCTTAAAAGGGTTTTCCCAGTGCAGAAGGAAAAATAGGCAATTTAGGAAGACTTACTCAAATGAAAAAAAAATATTTTATTTATTGAAAGACAAAGCCTTCATTAAAAAAGAATTAATTTTTTAAGTGGACGCCCAGTAATTAGAACCAGGCTTTCTTTTTCTTTGTTAAATTCAGGCTTTGCTTGCTGAGATCTGAGTTTTCAATATATTATGCCCATCTTTAAAACCTGCACCATTTGCCATCTACATGTCTTATATTTCAGATTCATCTTTTCAGACTGGGGAAGCAAGGTTCAATTTCCATTAAAATACGTCCAAAATGTCAGATACCTGTGGAATGGTTCCAGTTTGCAGGAGAAATCACTAAGGTGGTTCCAGGGCTTTCAAAGTAACCTTGTTTGGTTTTTTTTAATAAAAATATGCAGAAATTCAAAGAGCTGGTTTAAGGCAGTGCAACCTAAGGCTGCTCAAAATTGGGTCAGTGCTATATTCAACAGCCTGCTTCACCTTCCTTTTGGACTCCTTTGGAAGCACACTGTGCTTGGCCTCTGCAATGGCACAAAATCATCACAAAAGTTCCTCTTCCATTTCTTTAAGGAGAGCCTTAATTTATATGAATTTTACTACGCACAGGCCTTTAATTGGCCTCCCTTGTTTTGTTGCCTAATGTATCTCACACTTAGGAGATAAAACACTGCTTAAAACACTAGTTTTAAGCAGGGTATTTATCTCACCCAACTGCAACCCACAAAAATTACACATCTCAGTTCCTTCACTGGAAGCAGAAGAAACAGGGAGAGAAATCTGGCCCTGTGGCTCCAGCACTGCTCTTGGGGTTGCCTTTGGGGTGTACCTGCCCTCTCACCTTGACTACCCCAGAGGATAGCAGAGTGCACAGCTGAGACCTCTACTTTCTGATAGACTTGTAGGGCTGTGAAATGCTTTTCTACTCTCAGTTCCTAGCATTTTTAATTTCCCCAAATTAGCCTGTGTTTTTTCCTTCAGCAAACATCTCGGTTCACTTCACTGTGGCTTTGCTACTTTCACTGTGCTACTATTTACCTGGTGTCAGCCTCTGTTTGTGAGTGCCACTGTATCTGGACCTCTGTGTGTGTGTGTGTGTGTGTGTGTGTGAACAACAGTGATGAAATGCTCTCCTCACATTAGCATGGCCAAGTGCAGCCAAATTACTTAACAGAGCCCAAATATACAGAGAAAGGAACAATCTACACCAGTCATAATAGTGGTTCCTGCAATATCAAGTCCATGGCACTGAGAAGATGAAAAAAATAGTATGTGTGTGATCATGTGCTAAACTGAATGGGAAAGTACTGTGAGAGTATTTCTGTTCTGTTATCAGGAAACAATTAGGAGAAGATGTCAACATCCACATACTTTGTTTCTCATTATCATCCTCCTCTTTTCAATCTTATCAAAATCTAAGCTTTGGACACAGCTATCACTGTGATAAAATGTGGGGTATCTGGCTTGTGTCCCAAGGGATAGGCAACAAACACTGCCCCCTAAGCTCGAAATAAAATCTGTATTTCTTTTTCTGGCAGATATGTTGGGAACAAGCTGACCTCCCCTATTCTTAGATTTCTGTGACCTCTGGAGATAAATGTGGTTGCAATAAGCCTGAGTTTTGCTCCTTTCGGGCACTGCCAGAGATTAAGGTGTCTTTAAAAAAACCTTAACGGGCCAGAAACAGCTCTGCCACCGAACATGCAGAATACATTCTCTGAATGTTTTAAGCAGCATTTTCTCCAATGCTGTGAACTCCTTGACACTGCTGCCAAATAAACAGTGCTGCAATGACGCTCTGACGCACGGCGTTAGTTGTAATGATTTTTTTTTTTTTTTTCCAGAGAAAAATGGCATTTGTGTAGCTGAAGGCAAATTAAAAGCAAAAGCTTGCCAGGATATGTGACATTTTTATTGGTTTAGCCCTTTTAATCCTTATAATCTGGTGTGATAATGGAGTACATAAAACCATGCTGGTCACACTGAAAAGAAGAAAGCAGCAGACACAGACTCATTAAAGGGACTTTTCCTTTAACGTGGGTCTGCTCTGATATTCAGAAAATTTACAAAGTGTCTTTGAATTAATTAATTTTCTTAGTGTCCTGGGATTCATCTCATCTGCTCCTAATGCTCAGTGCTGGATTCTAACATTTTTCCCTGACTAATTTTTATATACTCCCGCATTGCTGAAGAGGTACTTCCTTGTGATTCAGGATGTTTCCCTCAAGGACCAGCTGAAAAACGAAATTAAACAGATGAGCATATTTGGACTGATTTGCAGTTCCACCTACATGTACAATTTGATACTTTTTTTTTACCAGTCTTTCTTTTTTTCCCACACAATATAATTCTGAAATACAATAGCATCTTTCCCTTGGCTCTGGCTTCGGTTCACTCTTGTCCAAGCATTGTGTGGTTTTCTCCATCCATCGTCACTTCCCCACCATTTCTCTACTTTCAGTGTGCATTTTTCTCTTTTCCCTCAGATCTTTTCTGTACTTTGTTCTTCAGCCATGTTGACTACTTCAGGTTCTTGTTCTTTTTCCATGGAATTAGAGGTGCTTACTATTTTTGAAACATGATAGTCCTTGCAGCATTGAGTTTTTGCTGTTCCTGTCATACCTGCTGAATCAAATATTTTAGGAATAAAAAACTGAAGACATGAGGGAATAATAGAATAATGGATTCTATTATTCAGAGAATATCGTAAATTAGAAGGGATTCACAGGGATCATGAAGTCCAACTCGTGGACCACCCCTAGAATCACACCTGACTCTCAATGCCTGAGAGCATTGTCCAAATGCTTTTTCAACTGAAAAGATGGTCTTAAAAAAAGAAACTACCTGTGGAATATAGTGGTTAGAAAAGGCCCAGGTTATTGCACTCTGAAGTCCCATGTGACACAGAATAATTAAAAAGAGGGGTGGGGAGGAGGCCCAGCTACCTCGTCTGCAGCTCTGGCAAAATATCCCTTCCCTGTAAATCATTTGCTAGTGTTCTGTTGAATGTAGATTCAGGCATCACAAGCCCTGTGATTTCCAGCTGAGCCAGGTGAAATTTCCAAGGGGTCTGATGTCCTGCAACACTTACATAGTTTGTGAAGCTCCGAATATATCAAATGGAAAACCCACCACAGTTGGTGACCCTTCCAGGTGAACCTGGGCTGCGTTTCAAGACTGGGATTGATTTATAGTGCTAGACAAAATCCAACAACAAACTCAGTGGTTTTCCTTGGCTTTGATGTTCAAGCAGATTAAATTCAAGGGAACTGGCTCTGGCTCTCGCTGCAGGGCTTGGACACAGATTTGAGCAACATGTGGGAATCCACGATGTCCAGAAAGGTACCAGAGGGGGGATCTCACAGTGCAGGCACAGCACAGGAGTCCTGGGTAAGACAGGATGGAGAGCTCGGCTGCTGTGCTTAAACCCCTGCACAAAACAAACAAACCAGGGGCTAACACAGCCCAGGTAGTGCTTCCATAACTTAACACAGCCCCCAAATTAAAGCTGTTTTCTCCTCCTCTCCCACCTCCCTCTCCCCATTGTGGGTTGTACCTTGTGTCTCCAGAAGCTGCAGCACAGAATTACATCCAGCATTTCAGACTCAGTTTCTTGGGGGTGGGGAGTGGCAGGATGTAGGGGATGCGTGGATTGTAGATGTATAATTTAACATGCAAAGCCATGTGGATAGAACCTGAAGGTAATTTTGGTAAGCACACCTGCAAACTGAAGCTGACAGATGTTATATATGAACTTTCTCCATTATCCCCCAATGGAGGCTTTTCCACAGTCTAATGAATCTTACTGTCAGGACGGGTTTTGTGGTATTCAAAACAGATTTTCCCTTTCTTAATTTCATCCCATTACTCCTAGTCAAACACTGGGAACAGCACTAAATTATCCCTTTCAGTCCTAAGGGCACAATTTGTGCATGGTTATCATGTCCAACTGTGGCTGTTACTTACCAAAGTGGAGCAATACATGTGCTGCTCTTTAATCTTTTCTGGTGAGTCAGTCTCCTCAGCCCCTGTATTGTTTTGCTGAACTAACTTCAATTTGCTGCTATTTTTCTCATTGGTTTCTTTCTTTTCTTATTTTTCTTTCTTTTTTTTTCCCTTAATTTTTTGTGGGTTTTTTAAATTTTTTTTCCCCCCCTCTGAAATCTGCACAGCTGAGTGGCTGAATGCAGCATTCCAGGTGTGGTTTTACCTGAGCTGTTCAGAAAAAAGGCTAATACCCCCCCGCACCCAGCACCATCGTGACTTGTGTTCATACACCCACCAGTCATACTGTCCTCCTGCCATATTTCAAACTTGTGCTAACCTGCTGGACACTGCGAGCTCCAGGCCATTTTCATTGCATTTTCTTTCTAATGCTATCCTTTCAAAGATCCTTCAATTGTTTTATTTGTAATTATTTGCCATTTCCCCGCATTATTCTCATTGTGTTTCCTGTATCCATTCCTTATTGCTTTCTGTGTTTCCTGCTATATGCAAAACTTTCCAATTTAGGAGCATCTGTGATTTTTATTAGCCTGTTGTTTACTTCCAAATGATTGATGATAATACTAAAAGCAACAGTCTTTACACCAAACCACTAAGGCTCTGTTTTATCCTGTCTAAGGCTAGACAGTTAATTTAGGAAGTGCTTTTCCCATGGCTCCCCCTTTCACTAATGTAAAGACAGGAACCACCAAAGTGAAAGTCACATTTTATGTGGGCTGAATTATTCCCTAAATGAATCAAGGTTTAGGTGAGATGAATGCAGGCTTATCCCCTTCCAAAAACACCTTCTACTCTCTCTCTGCCTTCACTTCAGCACTTTATCCCCTGTACACTGAGGTCAATTTAACATTAGGAATAAAAAGTGGACATTCGTCAATCCTGTAAAATCTGGACATTTCCAACATTAGAACAGTGTTCTGATTTTGGTTATAACTGTGAAAACCAGACTGAGCTTGTTAAATTCAGCGGAGGGAGTCCAGCTCTAATTCTGGAGTTGTATTTCATAATAAGGGTTGAAGTGGGAACATCTGGAGGGTTTGATTCTTTAGATTTTGTGATTCTAAAATCATGTTAATCAAAGCAGTTGGTGCTGGAGGAAACTGCTGGAACTGTGTGATAACTGAGCTGTCTCCACTGACAGGTTCAAAGACTACAGAGAACCACCTTGGTCCCCAAACCAGTACGAGTTTTCCAAGCAGTACTGGGCGGTCTTATCCGCTCGCTTGGCTTTTGTTATTCTATTTCAGGTAAGTCTGATGAGTTGCTTCAATTTATTACAGAAATATAGGAAAAAACGGATTGAAATGCACATGCCAGAGCAGCCCATGTCCATCAGAGCTTTTCTCTTTGCATACACCCAGCCTGCCGGGGTGTCAGTGGGCTGCAGCACAGGTGCACAGTGCTTTGGAGCACTGTGGAACTTCCTCAGCAGAGATTTCTTCTCCCTTCATGGAAGGGAGTGCCGCAGCCTGCATTTGCCCATGGCACTAGTAGGGATCCCAAAAACCCCAGGCAAGATCTTGAATGTTTAAGTGGACTCTGTCAACTTTTATACTCTCAGGGGGTGATAAGTCCTCCAAGGTCTTTTGCTACTTTCATGAAGTAAGCACAGTAAATTCTCCTCGGTGTGAAGATTTTATTAGCAAGGGATTTGCTATCATGACTTGCCTTCTGGATGGCTTCCTTCTCCTCTCCTCCATGACCTGGGACCCTTCCACAGGGTCCACCCCTCTTGTGGAAATCTGCCTGTGTTTCCACCTCATCTGCCAGGTACTCCCAAGTGTTACTATGAATCTTGCCTGGTTTGTATTGCCCTCTTCTGATTCTTTGCTGTGCCTTCAGTAATTTTCCACCACTGGCTTCAAAACAGTTGAAACCAACTGGTTCTGCTGAGCTTCAAACACCCTGCCTGTCCTGCCAGAATACATTCCCTGGTTAATTAGCTCCATTGTCTGGGCAGGGGACAGAGAGTTCATTCTAGCAGCCTTGTCAGCAAGCATTCTCACACATTTTGAGGCATTACACAACACAGCAGTTTTCAAAGAAGTACCATGATAGCATCATTTATCTATAAATTTCATAAACAGGCAAAACTTTTTGCCCAGTCTGCTTCCTGCTTGGTGTTATGAGCACCCCCTGTAATGACCTTGACAGCTGAGGTTTGGGGTTGTGGCTTGCAAGTTGTTGTAGTTTAAAACAATCCTGCTTGTCCAGAGAGGGGAGGATTTGAGGACAGAATGACCATGAAAGTTGTCTGCAGTCTGCTCAGGCCACATTGGAAGCGCATGGGTCGGGTCTGTGTTGGAGGATGCCCTTTTATATAAGTGGATTCTAAACTGAGTCTCGAGGAGCTGGATGCTGAGAACTGAGCACCTATGGGGGCCTGTAAAGAATAAGGCTGCTTTAGTTCCTAAGGCAGTGAATCATTTGATGAATCCAAGTCCTTTCCCGTTTCAAACCCAACTGAAGCGCATGTTCAATACAGCCACTCCACTGAGGGGTAGCTTTGCACAAACCTGAGCTGTTTCTTGAATAAAAAAGCCTTACTCAACTGCTTATTACCACACATCATCAGCAAATTGTGTCTGATACCTGTCTCATAGCTGTAGCAAAGGTTTGGTTTTGCTCCAGTGAGAGTATTTTGGATTTTTTCATGGATTGCTTCACATCTGTTGCTGTGTTTGCAGAACCTGGTGATGTTCCTCAGTGTTCTGGTTGACTGGATGATCCCTGACATCCCCAAGGACATCAGTCAACAGATCAAGAAGGAGAAGACCGTGCTTGTTGACTTCTTCCTGAAGGAGGAGCATGAGAAACTGAAGCTTCTAGAAAGCTTTATGGCGCGCGACAAGCGGAAACACAAGAGCGGGACCAAGAGCAGGAGGAGCCGGGCTGCCAGCTTCTCCCAGTTTAACCGGAGTCCCAAAGGCAGCTTCACCTCCTTCAGCTCACAGCACACTGTGGTGTGACTCCCTAGGGAAGGGGAGCATGCTGTGCTTACCTCTGCAACACCTGCTTACGGTGTGATGTGATTCTGAATCCGGAGCAAAGGAGGGAGAGACTGTCAAGCAAGGGACAGGGAGCAAAAAGGAGGCTTCTTTTGCTTCCTTAGAAACTCCATGTGCAAGGGACTCTCTTATATTTCATATGCTATCTGGGCTGCAGCATTTCCAGACTTCATCAGTGCAAGATAAGGGCTATATTGTGGCTGTAGCTGGTTTTTGTGGTGATGTGACTTGGGTAGACATGCGGGAATTCTCCCGGCTCGTGCAGTCTCCGCAGTAGGACCGCAACCATCCCTCTTCCTGCAGACACCCCGTGGGGATGGGGACACTCCTGCTCTCATGCCTACCTTTGGGCAGGTCTGACTGACTATGGAGAAGTGCACACAACTCATGGTCTCGTTGCTTGTAGCTGCCAGCGGGTGGTTGACAAACATGTGGAGCCTCAAGGAGTCATTGTGCCTTCCTGACATACACTGCCACGAGGTGCTACCCCTGCAGGGTTGGTAAGGGCACAGAGATGTGGGAACACAAGGAATTAAAATCCCTGTGCACTTGCATGCACAGATAGATTGTTTTTTGCTTAGCAGGAACTTGAATGCCTGTGCTGGTGAGCAGGGAGGCCACAACCTGTGCATCAAAATGACTGAAGCTGCTACAACCAGGGAAGCTTCTTGTTGTTCATTGTCCTGAACACAAAACCCCCCCCCAAAGAACCCCCTGCATGTTTGATTCTCCTCTCACTTAGACTGGGAATTCAGCCAGTATCAGAGGAATCACTCCTCTGAACCACCAGCGAGAAGCTGAGGAGTGAGAATGGAATCAAGCCCTGTAAATCATGTGGCATTTTCGTGTGCATTGCGCGTAAAGTAACAAGAATTGCTGCTCTTGTGATTTACTGTAAAGTAAAATATTTTTGCAGAACTGCATTTCATTGGAAGATAAACATATTCACTAACCAAGCTGTCACCTATGAGTGTTTAATGAATAGCCCTGTTCTGTCATGAATGAAAATTAAACTTTCTTAAAAAAATCTGTTTCCTTTACTGTGGGCTCTGTCTCTTACCCATCTCGAAATTCAGACTCAGGGTGAGAGATTTTCTTTCCATTTTGTCTTCTCAACAATACTTTCAAAAATACAAACCAAAAGAAGTGCTTCAGTTTCAGGCATGCTATAGGATTACTCTTTAACATTACCACCATATTTTGTATATTTCTGAAGCCTAAGATTTCATTGTTCTTGTAGATGGAAAGATTTTTCCTCTACGACATCTTTTCTATTATCAAAGATGTTAAATAATAGTGTGGTGGGGTCTTTTTGGTATTGTTTTGTTTTGTTTTCTGTTTTTTTTTGTTTGTTTGTTTGTTTTGGGTTTTTTTTTGTTTGTTTGGTTTTTTTTTTGTTTTGTTTTGTGTTTGTCTTTTTTTTTTTTTCATTCGGTTCCTAAATTAAAGCAAATCAAAATGGGAGAACTGTTTCTGGGTGGGCCGAAATTGGAAAAAAAAAAAATCATTTTGGAGTTTCATTTTTAAGAATTTATTTTCATGTAATTTATCCGTCCTATATAGTAATCAAATTTGAAATGATAACATCATCTTGAGTAAAATTGCGTACGTTGAACTTAGTTGAAAAAGAAGTCTGACTTCACCAAACGTTTTCTTCTTTTTTTCCTGTCAAAACTCATTTGCTGAATTTTAAATGAATTCAGAGACAACTCTTCCCCTTTCAGAAACTCGTTTTTGGTTGGTTTGTTGTTATTTTTTTTTTTTTAATTAATAATGACTTTCTAGGGGTATTGCCCAGATCTCAGTCTGGCTATATATGCCTAAGATTACAAATACAGCTTGTAAATGTGCAAAAATGTGTAGTATTACTATATTTCTCCCTTTTTTTATGCCTACATTATCTAAAACAAGCTATTTGAGGAGGTTCTGCCATAATGATCTGTGTGTAAACTATTGACAATGTATACATTTGTTTTTTCCTGATTGACTGAGATAGGAAAATCATAGGGGAAAAAGTCTTCTTTAATACAGTTCTAGCTTTTTCTTAGTATACACACCTCAGAGTCACCTGTGCTCATGTAAACTGCATTCTTGTCATGCAAAAATCATTTGGGGGAGGCTCAGAGGATGGGATTTGCGTGGTCAAAACATAACTATTAAAATTTTAGGCACCCAAAGCAGCGTGGGCAGCGGAACAGGAGGTGATTCTGCCCCTCTGCTCTGGGGAGACCCCCCTGCAGAGCTGCCTCCAGCTCTGGGGGCCCAGCACAGCAAGGACATGGAGCTGTGGGAGCGAGTCCAGAGGAGGGACACCAAGATGATCAGAGGGATGGAGCAGCTCTGCTGGGAGGAAAGGCTGAGAGAGTTGGGATTGTTCAGCCTGGAGAAGAGAAGCTTTGGGGTGACTTAATTGTGGCCTTCCAGGACCTGAAGGGAGCCCACAAGGAAGATGGAGAGAGACTATTTCCAAGGGCCTGGAGTGACAGGACAAGGGGCAATGGCTTCAAATGGAGAGAGAGGAGGTTTAGATTGGATATTAGGGAGAAATTCTTCCCTGTGAGGATGGTGAGACCCTGGCACAGGTTGCCCAGAGAAGCTGTGGCTGCCCCATCCCTGGAAGTGTCCAAGGCCAGGTTGGATGGGGCTCTGAGCAACCTGGGCTAGTGGAAGGTGTCCCTGCCCATGGCAGGGGGTTGGAATGAGATGATCTTTAATGTCCCTTCCAAGCCAAACTACTCTGATTGCCTGTCCATCTCCTTCTCCGCCCTGCAGCAGGAATCCCAATGTCTTCCTTTTAGATTGAGTGTTTGGACTCCAGTTTACAGAAAATCAGCACCACTCCTCCCAAGTCAGGGTGCTTAAGATGTTAAGATCACAGAAAGAATTAGCAACTGCTTCTAGCAGTGATCCAGCATTCCCAAGTGATCATTTGGTCTTGTTTGTTTAAATTTTGCTAGGTGCTTGAATGAATTTATTTTTTTTTAAGAATTTCGCTCCCTCCTCGAAATCTGTGACAGGGCTGAGACATAACCTTTGTTTTCCCCCCTCTAAGACTAACATGTACACGGGGGAACTCTATCTCCTTGAAAACAAATTGTCTCGTTTTACTTTCAAAAGACCAGCAGGCTCTGTTAGGGATTCCATGGTCTAATACATTAAGGCAGGCAGTATTAATAACATCTATTCCCTCATTTACACCAAGAGGATACTCTGGTGGTGGATTTGGAAGTTTGAAACTGTTGGGGCTTTGGAACTCTCTATGTTTGCTGTTTACAACTCCAGTGGATTGAAATTCAATCCATTTTCTTCACTTCAAAAAAGCCTCCGATGGGGAGAAACTTTATGTTTCCAATTAGTAGAAATATCAGTCCTGCCAGACCTTTAGATTATCATAATGCTCCCTCTCTTTTTCCAGGTGTGTGGGAGGGCGTGCAGAAATGGGTTTAGAAAGCAATTGCAGGCAGGTTTCATGGCACCCTCTTCTCCAGTGACTTGTTTGATGAAGGATATTCGGAGTTAAGGGTCTTCTTAAAATAGAACCCTCCCTCCACCCAGGAAATACCTTTTTAAAAGCTGTGAGTCACTGAAAAACAGTCAGAAAATGCTATTCCAAAGTCGAGTGCATTAGGCTGTTGTTACACAGAATTTCCATAACAAGCAACTGAAATGCTTGCTATGGTCCAAAAATGATAATGTGTTTCTAGATTTCCTAGCAGAAGGAACTAGAGAAGCCAGCAGATGTACACTGATGCTCTGAAAGCCCTCCTGAGGTTTATATATTTCACCCAAACAAGGCTGGGAAAGCGGCACAGTGGCAATCACGGCTGACGTCCAGATGGGATCTCCCATGATATCACAGACAGGACAGACAGCTCAGTTATCTTTATCTGTGGTGTGGTTTCTGTTTTTCTCTTAAACTTGAGAGTTTCATTCACTGAGAATTCCTGCATGTTTGGTACCTGACTCAGGTGCAGTCCCCAAGGGTTGCATCCTTTGTTACATTTCCATGGCAACCTCTGGATCCTCCTGACACCGCTTCCCATCAGCTGCTGTAACTGTAGATCACTGATCAGGTGTTCATTCATTCTCAGTTTCTAACTTATCTCTTCTGGACAAAGCCAGACTTTATCTGCTCCCTTTTTATCAGCAGGATACTTGTAAGTCTACCCACAAAGCTCCCCCTTGCTGTAAGTTGTGTCTCAGAAGCAGAGAGTGGCTGTTCCAAGAGACGTGCATGGAAAGCTCTCCGTAGGGACCAGGAGAACAGGGATGCGAATAGAAACACAGAGGTAACAAAAGCCGTGAGCTATTGCCACTCCTTGCTTTAGCAATGAAAAACAGCTAAAATCTCTGCAAAAAAAAAGGAAAAGAACAGTATGCAGGGGAGGAATTTCTGCACATTCAGTGCATTATTTCATAGCCCTTTGGACCACTCCAAATATGAAATGAGAAGTCCAGTTAAAGCAAACAGGCCAACAAAGGAAAAGCAACACGTCTTGGTATGTGAGTAACTAATACCATACTGAGCACTACACCTGGTCACAAACCACCAAATCCACACTCCAGGCCTCATGGAGTCTCATTAATAGGAACGTGTGTAACTGCTCATCTAATCAGAACAGTGCAAATAAGAAGCCACAAAAGAGAGGAATGGGCCTGAAGAAAGTCATGGGCACTGAAAGACTTTGCTGCTCCATTTCCTGCAGCTGCTCCTTTGGACTGCTGGTGCAGGGTAGTTTTAAAGAGATTTCAGAACTTATTCAGGAGAAGAAATCTGCCTGGGTCACACTATGCTCAGATGCCACCAGGTAGAGGAGCCACCCAGATGAACACTCTCACAGTGGTTATCCCGAGTTTAAAGAGGGCTTTCAGGACCTGAGTGAAGCTGCAGGGATGTTAATCTTTTCTGTCACGTCTTCTTCAGGAAGACCTGCCCATTTTTTTAATCATCAGCGCTAGGTATCTTTCTTTGTGATGGATTTTCAGTCCTCATCCTTCTCAGCTTTGCCATCTAGACTTCCTCTGCAATTCAAGCTTTCGTGACACTCAAAGCCTTCCTTTTTCCAGGCAGAAAAGAGTAGCCTCTGTGGAAGTATGTGTGTTAAATTACTGCTTGGAAATACCCAATTCAGCATGCACAATATTTACCACTGTTAGCAATAAACCCTTCTGACTACAATAATATAACATCTGTTGCTGTTATGCAGTCTCACCCTTTAATTAGGCACAGATGGTCTTTCTGTTCCCCGTCTGGTCGGATTATTTTGCTTTTTAAAAGAAAACATAAACCAGTTTTGTTTGTGACCTATTCTTTGTAGGTAAATTCCTCCATACCTTATACTGGGTAACTTATATGTCCAGTAACACAAGATTTTCAGATCCAAGAGAGCCTTTATTACACTTAGAGAAAGGGAGAGAGGAGGAGGATGTGCACCTGAACTCCTAGTTCAGACCTTGTAAAGGCCATCAGCCCATGGTTCATCTGAAAGGCCCACAGACAACAAAGGCTGAAGAATATTTTTACCAAAAAAAGGAGTACAGAATCTGTGCTCATTTTGCATCTTTTTCAGGGAAGTTTCTCTGCATTAGTTATTTTCTAAATGTCTTTTAATCTGTACTTAATCCCTCAGTACTACCAAAACTCTGAATATTCCCATCCTTTACCCATCATCTGCAAATGTACTCAATTATTAATTGATCACTCAATTATTAATAGCTGCATTAATTAACAGAGGTGCCTTACGGCCTCTTTCACACCCCCAGCGGAGTTGTTAAAATCAATCAGATTCTGTAACAACTCCTGAGACAGACTGATAATATGCTTGATTTATACATAATGATCTGATGAAATCTTTTTATTTATGTGTATTTTCAGTTGCTTGTTGACACAATTCTGCAGCTTCTCCTGATCCTTATGAGAGTCACTGACAATGACTCCTACTCACACCTAGAGCATTTCCAAGCTATTTCCAGTTCCACAGATACAGTTTTAATGAGCAAAATGGTTACTATCAAAGGATTATGTACATGTCATTAATGTGGCCACCTGAGACAAGATCCCCAGATTCAAACCTCAGTGGAAGTCTTTCTTTTGGCTTCAGTATCCCCTTGATCAGAGAGTATTTTCTCTATGCAACTCTGTGTGCAGCTTGCCACCAGTTAGGTAGAGAAATGTGTCAGCAGTGAAAAAATGTACATCCACAGCAAACTCCCGTTGCTGTGGCCCTGAATGAATCCCACTATGGAAAATGTGTGCAGCCAGCAGTTTGGGATTTGACCCTGCATTTTCCTGAGATGGGATCACTCTTCAAAGCCAACTGGCAACTAACGGTTGTCTTGTCAGACCTGGCTTCAGTAAATTTGACTTTCAGAACTGTTATCACTCTGTGCTTCCACGTGGCAAGGACTTAAGGCTGACACAACTGCGAGTCAGTTTGGAAAGCTGTGATCCTTGAATTTAAATATATAAGGAATATTGATCTGACACAGAGTGGCTGGAGAGCAGCCAGGTAGAAAGGGATCTGGGGGTGCTGATTGACAGGAAGCTGAACATGAGCCAGAGTGTGCCCAGGTGGCCAAGAAGGCCAATGGCATCCTGGCCTGGATCAGGAACAGTGTGGCAGCAGGAGCAGGGAGGTGATTCTGCCCCTGTACTCAGCACTGGTGAGGCCACACCTGGAGTGCTGTGTCCAGTTCTGGGCCCCTCAGTTCAGGAGGGATATTGAGGTGCTGGAGCAGGTCCAGAGAAGAGCAACGAGGCTGGTGAAGGGACTTGAACACAAGTCCTATGAGGAGAGGCTGAAGGAGCTGGGGTTGTTTAGCCTGGAGAAGAGAAGGCTCAGAGGAGACCTCATCTCTCTCTACAACTCCCTGACAGGAGGTTGTAGCCAGGTGGGGGTTGGTCTCTTCTCTCAGGCAATCAGCAGTAAGACAAGAGGGCTCGGCCTTAAGCTGTGCCAGGGGAGGTTTAGGTTGGATATCAGAAAGAAATTCTTTACAGAGAGAGTAATCAGCCATTGGAATGGGCTGCCCAGGGAAGTGGTGGATTCTCCATCCCTGGAGGTTTTCAAGATGAGGCTGGACGTGGCACTTAATGCCATAGTCTGGTAACCACGGTGGGGTTGGATCAAGGGTTGGACTCGATGATCTCCGAGGTCCTTTCCAACCCGTCTGATTCTATGATTCTATGATTCTATGATTCTATGACACCTAGTCAAATCTATGCAGTTTCTGTAACACAGTCAAATTCTTGTAACAGGCTGCCTGTTATCAAATGTTGTAGTGTTTGATTTCAGCAAGTTCAGGGAGGGAATAAACAGGGAAGCAATACGATCCAACAACTTGGAAAGGCTACTGCAGCCCTCTGACTGAACCAGGGAAAGGCAATGAAAGCTGTGCCTTTAAAACTAGAAGGAAGCTGGTTAGGAAGGTGGAATGGGGGAGCAGGAGAACAGGTCCATGAAGGTGTGAGAATAAAGATCCCTACACACTGTTTGCTGATAGACACAGGCATTTAAGAGCTTGCAGATATAATATTCTAGTCCACAGCCTCATTCTTTGCTGGAACAAACTGTTCTCTGCTTAAAGGCAAATTACAGGAAGAAATCGTGGCCCTGCCTGGATCTACCCCACAAGGTGAAGTCTGTTTCTTTAGTGATTCCTGACTCCTCTGATGAATTTTATGCACAAAAGGCAGCAAAATTCTGTGGAATTTTTGACTGCACAAATACAGAGAGAACTTCCAACATTTTTTACCCTGTGGTTAAACAGTGAGCTCTGTCCTGATGAGCTAATTCTTAACAGGATTATTTTCCAAAAGCTTTTCCAGTGGTCACTTCTTTAAATAAGGGATAAACAAATATGACAGTAATGTTACAGTCAATCTTACAGGTGTGGTTTAGGCTTTCCTCTGGGGTCTAGATTTTTAGTTTCTTTTCCATCTCTTATGAAGCTTCTTTTTTAAAAAATTATTATTATTTTTAAAAAGACAGTAGCATATGGCTTGTACAATTCAAATCTCAGCTCAATTTGACAAACCATCCCTCTGTTGATGCTGGGAGAGGGTTTTTATTTCTAGTTGTTGTTTTGCTACATCTAATCTTTTGAGAAAAAACAACATATTTTCATAAGAGTTTGGAAACACAGAAGGTCAGTAAGGACAAGAACCTATGAGGACATTTAGATCTAGAATAGTGTTCTTACTGCCAGGGCTCTGATTAAGAGCCTGAAAAAGGGGAAGATTTAGTTTACAAAATGTGGATTTAGCTATAAAACTAAAATAAATCAACTGTAAAGACTGGATTAAGAAGTGTCTTTTTTTTTTTCTTTCCCCAAACAGGAATAAATAAATATACTCATAACATGTTGTATTCATTCAAAAAAGATGTAGAACTGGTTCCAGTAGATGGAGCAAGAAAGCAGAAGGAAAACAATGCCACTTACCCAGGGTACTCAATCAAAGGAGGTGGGCATTGAATTTACAGAATCATTTAGGTTGGAAAGACCTTTAAGATCATCACATCCAACATGTTCATGAGTCAGGGTATGAACTGCACACACATTTACAAAACGTGTTTCAAACCATGGGAGGAGAAAGCACTTTGAAAGCTACTCCATGGCTTCAAGTTCAGTCAGAACCACTCTTCACATAACTGACACTGACAGGAGTTTTTCCTTGGAATTGGCTTAGTAGCTGAAGAAAAATAACCACTTGGGATTTTCTCCAAAGCCAAGAAAATAGATTAATTGTAACTGGCTTGTTATTCTCTTGGCTTTAGTGGAGATTAGGGCAGCTTAATCCTTCAACAAAAGCTAATGCTGTGAAGAAGTATTAAAAGAGACAAGCTTTACATATCCCATATGATCTTCAGCCTCTTATTTTTCACTGCCTCTCTTCCCTGACTCTGTATGTGCTGGATGTTGCCTTGTTTACTAATGGGTTGAGCATCACGTGCGGCAGGAAATGTGGCCAGAGGCCCTGCACAGGCACAAGCTCCTGGGAGACACCTCAGCACCTCGGCAGCCAAAATAAGGCCAAGCTCTTCCTTTGCGATAAAATGACTTTCATTTTTTTT
>VXAY01005793.1:111277-145242 GCA_013399855.1 Oxyruncus cristatus | reverse complement strand
CCCCCCAAGTTAACATATTCTAGAAGAAAACAAAACCCACCCAAACAAATCCCACTTTGTATTGGTAAAGAAGAATGGGAAGAGGTCATCCTCACACCAGCGATTATTTTTTTTGAACTGGACCTATTTATCACGGAAGCCTCCGGCAGACGACCAAGCAACATCCGCGAGGTCTGTGTCCCATCACTGGCCCGGGAAGTCTGTGACACCCAGCTTAAGGGAAAGGGGAACATCTGCAAGCACAGCTCCTTCCTCTGCTGACAGTGAGGAGGAGGGTCTCCTTCCTCTTCCAGGCTCAGGGGAAGTCAGACATTCTCCTTCTTGCTTCTTCCCTTACTCCTAAACCTGAGACTCAGCCCTGTGCGATCACTTCCAAGCCCCCTGTGATCACCCCCACTGGAAGGTGTTTTCCACACCATTTCCACAGAATTTTTTGTGACAGCAATGCACAGCTTGACCTCACTTTTGAGCTTCATCTCTGTGTAATTTCCTGAGGGTTTTTTGCCAAAGTTGAACGGAACAAGCTATTCTGAAAACGACATAAAAAATTGTGGTCCATTTCTTTTTCAAATCATATGGAAAAAAAAAAAAAAGAAAAAAAAAAACCCCAAGAAAAACATTGCAAAGGTGCCAAACTTCTTTGAATCTGCCTGCTTTGTAAAGAGCATTTTTGACAGAGACTTGTTTTGTGTTTTTGTTTGGCAGGTGAAAGATCTGAAATGGAAGAGGTGCTGTGCTGGTACCTGACTGCAAAGGTGCCTTGAAGCAGTGGCTAGCCGGGCTACAACTGCTCATTGAGGTGGGACACGGACTTGGTAGAAATCACAGAATCATTGAATGGTTTGGGTTGGAAGGAACCTTAAAGATCATGCAGATCCAACCCCCTGATGTGACCCAATCACGGCCTTCTAGTCCCTGAAGGGAGCCCACAAGAAAGATGGAGAGAGACTGTTTCCAAGGGCCTGGAGTGACAGGACAAGGGGCAATGGCTTCAAACTGACAGAAAGCAGGTTTAGATTGGATATTAGGGAGAAATTCTTCCCTGGGAGGGTGGTGAGACCCTGGCACAGGTTGCCCAGAGAAGCTGTGGCTGCCCCATCCCTGGAAGTGTTCCAGGCCAGGTTGGATGGGGCTCTGAGCAACCTGGGACAGTGGGAGGAATATATTGCTCCTGTGCTGAGGTCTCCATCCCAGAGTCAGAAGCAAATCCATGTGGTTGCTCTGGGCATCCTTTTGTCATCTCCTTTCATTGACAGCCTTCTGGGGCTGCCCCAGGTACTCAACTGTGATTTGTGACCATGTGGACACAGAGATGTATGTACCCATCATGTCAGCCTTGCATCAGCTCCAGAGTAGGAGGATGTGTGCTCATGGTGCTTTATAGGCAGCAATAGTTCTTCCTGCTGCAGGAAACCCCTGCAGGTTTGTATGGTTTCATATTTTGTCTTGACCAAAAGAGCCAGTTTTTCTACACATTTTTTCTCCTTTATCAGGTTAAAAACTCTGGGAAAAAGCAATGACTCACTTGTCTTCTACAAAACAACCCTTTTATTCAGATGTGTCCTCGTTGTCTGGCAGCACGTGCCTGCCATGGGCACAGAGAGATCTATAAGGTCTGTGTCTGGGGCATGGTGTGTCAGAAAGCCAATGGAAAGGTACAGGAATGTTCCCACACACCAGACCACACTCCAGGTGTGCATCTAGGTATGGAAATTCCTATATTTATATATTCATATCCATATATTCATATATTGCAGGGCCAAGACGAGGAGTGTGGATACCTGATGCGAAGAAGTAAACACAGCTCTCCTCTCCTCTCCTCTCTCCTTCCCTCCCTTTCCTTTTAGTAAAAGTGGAAGACATGAGTGATGAGAGCCAGCATATCAGGGAAGGAAGAGAGCCAGGGAGCCAGGAGACTGTGTTCACACAGCATTTTACAGCTGTTGGCTGCCACTGCACAGACAAACAACTGCAGGGAGACCTTCCCAAGCTGTACAGGACCGTAACTTCTGTCTGGGGCTGGGAAAGCAAAACAGTGAGTGAATGAAGAACAGAGAAATGTCTGACACTATTAATTAGTCTATATTTGTAGAAGAATGTGTGTCTGGACATAAACATTTTCCATTCCAAGCTGTCGCATAGTTACCCGTGTCAGTCACTCAGGCATCACTGCCTTGCACAGCACATCCTTGCAGAGATGGCACATCTCAAAGAAGCACAAGGGCAAAGCTACTGAACAAGGATTCTGCTCAGAATGCCTGTAAATAATTTTTAATTAACACCAACTTGGGGGTGGAAAAAAAAAAAAGAGTGTTTTGCGTGTAGATGCTTTGTGATGGGAAAGGGTGGGATTTGTTAAATAAATAATTCCTTTTGAATTAGTCACCAGGTCTAATTAAGAGATACCAAAGGGACAAGGAATCAGAAGAGCAAGTTTAAAGGAATATCTAGCTAAAAGACAAGATAAAAGTAGTATTTGAAAATATCAAAATAAACAGTGTGTGTGAGTGTTTTCCTTGGGATGAGCCAAGGGAAATAATTTTCCTGGGGTTTGGCCCATACAATATGTAACAGATTAAACCAATCTGCTTGCTCTTTTGAATGAATTACACAATTAGTGGATAAAAGGAGATACAGTTGATGCTAAAGCAAAGCCTGTGTGTCATTGGAGTAGTATTACCTTGTAAATCCTGATGTTTCGGTCCTTTTATGTTACATCCTTTTAAAGAATTAACTTTCTTTGATTCCAAGGGGCTCACACCTGATTTCACCTGTTTGAAAGTGGAAACAACTCTTTGATTCCTGGCAAAAATTTTAGAAGACTCAGCTCTACCGACAAGAAGACTGCACTTGCTGGGGGATTTTTCATTTTAAACAGAGATACAATTAACATCTCTAATCTGATCCCAGGAAAATCTATTAGTCACAGCCTTGCCCTTCGAGCCATCCAGGCAGCCCAGTGGATCCTCTGCCCTTACTAACAAGGTTTGCCTAAAGCCTGCTGGGTTTCATTCCGACAGCTACTAAGTGGCTTAAAAGAAGCAGATGCTGAAGGCAACTCACGATTTCTCAGCTCAGCATCGTGGATATGGAGACCAGACTCCCCTTTTCAGTGACCACCTGCTCTCCTCTCTCAGACATAAATCAGCTGCACAAACAAAGCCGAGGTGAGACGAGACTCGATCAAAAATCTGATAAAAAAATCCGGATCCTGTGCTGACACTGCTGGGATACACTCCCCAGCTGTTCCTGCTTTCTTCCTCTGTAACTTCACTGAACTTTGAAGTGCAACTCCAGCTCTGCAACTGAGATAAAACACGAAGTGAACCTGAGATTTAAGGGTGCAAAATGCCTGTTGTGGCATTTGGTCAACATTAAATGCACAACTTTCTATTAAAACACAAAATTTACCCCTATCCACATTACAGTTTGCTACCAACAGTTAAACCTTTACTGTTGCTGAATTTCCTGACACTGCTGTTCAAGAAGGATGGTTTTTTTAAATGCTTGTGTGTATCAGGGATTCCCAGGCTCAAAGTCATGTGAAGCTGGGAGGAGCTTTGGGAGCCTATAACAGCAACACATGAACTAAAGGTGTCATAAAACCACTATAATCATCAAAAAAGCCATGTCTTTCAAACTCAGGAAATTAAAAAAAAATTAATTTAAAGTTTTATATATTTAGTTAAATACAAAAGAAATCCAAGAATGTTGACATAAAACCCCCCAACCAACAGTTAAAACATCTTCAAGACCTTTACTGGTGGAAAAGTATGTATAAGATACATTACATCTTCAATCAATTTCTTTTAATGTGAACACTGAAATGTATTAATGATAATTACGTGTTTAGTACATAAGATTATATCTGCATGAACTCCATGTCCTCAAAGAAGTCACTCTACTCAAAATAAGCATAAGAACTGATCCCCTTCTGTGTCTGAAGTCAAACATCCAGGTATGAGAGTGTTATACTGCGTTTTAATAGTCTGTGTTTGTACAGAGAAAGGAATCAGATCCTTTTGTTTGACTTGATTTTTGGGTTTCCCCTCCTCTCCATTTCTCCCATCTCCAAAAATATAAATACAGCTTATCAGAGAGAAATGTAAAAGGTGGATCCTTTCCTCCTCTGCCGTTAATATTTCTCCCTAAAATGTTGCAGATCCCACACAAAATGACTCAGAAATGGTGCTGAGTGTTATAGTGAGGGGAGACAGTGTTATTCCAAGCCACCCTTTGAGCTGGCTTGGGATCGATCTCCTTTCAATATCAGCACAACTTGCTGCAAAAACTGGGACAAACTCTCCCTTTGCAATGCATGGCATTACTCAAATGAGTCTCCATTCCTTCCAGTGTAGAGGAAAAAGGCCTTTTAATCACGGCTAAATGCATGAGAGGTGTGTTATATTACGTGGTAACTAGTGACAGACAAACGTGGGACCTGTAAAGGGATGAGGTAGGTTATTTATTTATTCATCTATCTATCTATTTATTCATTTATTAAATACCATAGTTATCAGGTGTATTTGGACATTTTTATGCTCCTTTTACATTTCCTGCTCCCATTCTATTTTGAATGTGCTATTCAGATGTTCTGTTTTGAATGTTTCTCCCAGGATTTTAAGTAAACAGATAATAGGAGAAGGTTAAGCTTTTGCACTGGTAGTATAAATCCCTCTGCATCTGCCAGTTGCTCTGGGGACATTATTTGCAGCCAAAAGTGATACTTTTTAATTTAAAAGCAAGAAGAACTTGCGTCTGTCTGCTGGAGTATGACAGGTAGCTCACTTTCCTCCTTTTTATCTAAAAAAAAAAAAAAGTCTGTCTTTGGGCCATATGTCCATCCTGTAGAATTCTGGTAGAGCTGAATTCCCAGATGTAAGTGTCCTGCCTCCATCATGTTACTGCTGACATTCAGCACTGGTTATCCAAGCTTTCATCTCTTCATCTTTAAAACACTGCCATCTGTTGTTTCCAGACGGTTCAGTCTTCTGTTTATCCAAAACTTTGTTCCAGGCCATATGGAAAAAATATCTATTTTCGATTAATCATCATATTTTCTTAAAATATTTCAGACTGATGAGAAAAAAATAGGCATTGCTTACGCAGAGCTGTTCGTGGAGGAGATGACAACTTATTACGCGCTGTAGTTTCAAGATTTTGACCATGTGGTCATTCAATACACTCAGATACCGCAAAAGCTGGCCAATTTTGCAGTAACACAAACACATTTCAAGCATTTCAATGCTGTTATCACACATATATTTCATTGGTCCTGGTGTATTGATCTACTTTTTTCCATTGGAAACTTTTCTAGTGTTTTCCTTCTGCGATCAGAAATTCGTCATAGGATCATAAAATCATAGAACGGTCTGGGTTGGAAGAGACTTTAAAGTTCCAACCCCCATGCTGTGGGCAGGGACACCTTCCACTGTCCCAGGTTACTCAGAGCCCCATCCAACCTGGCCTTGGACACTTCCAGGGAATGGGCAGCCACAGCTTCTCTGGGCAACCTGTGCTGGGGCCTCCTCACCCTCCCAGGGAAGGATTTCTCCCTAATATCCAATCTAAACCTGCTCTCCGTCAGTGTGAAGCCATTGCCCCTTGTCCTGTCACTTCAGGCCCTTGGAAATAGTCTCTCTCCATCTTCCTTGTGGGCTCCCTTCAGGCACTGGAAGGCCACAATTAGGTCACCCCAAAGCTTCTCTTCTCCAGGCTGAACAATCCCAACTCTCTCAGCCTTTCCTCCCAGCAGAGCTGCTCCATCCCTCTGATCATCTTGGTGTCCCTCCTCTGGACTCGCTCCCACAGCTCCATGTCCTTGCTGTGCTGGGCCCCCAGAGCTGGAGGCAGCTCTGCAGGGGGGTCTCACCTGAGCAGAGGGGCAGAATCCCCCCTGCCCTGCTGCCATTTAAACCCCTTAGGTATTATATTAAATTAGTGATGTTAGGACTATGCTAAAATGTTATAAGAATGGGGGGTCACACTGCTGACACTTACATGAGCAAGGTACAGAGCTTGGAAGCAGATTAGTAGTTCCTTCAGACTATTTCCATCCTGGGGCTCTGGCCTGAAGTCTATTCATGGCTGGACCCCTTTGGGTACAGTTTTGAATGGTTGTTCCAGGTTAGCTTTCCCCAAAACTAACCCTGTTATGTGTGCTGTGAGACCATATGAAGCAAAGGATCGTAAGAAGAGACAATGAGGACATTACCTTCAATTCAGAGCAGAAATGAAGGGGGTAACATAAGTCAGTAGAGGTACTAATCTAGGAATCCATTTCAATGAGATCAAGTCCATCTTTTCTTTCCTGAACCTCAGTTTCCGATATAAATAATTTTCAATGCTAAATCTGAAGGAGATACCATGCTTGGGCAGAGATAGATTTCTTCAGAACTAAAAAAGAAATAAATATAAAAGGATGTTATTTTTAGGAACAGACTATGCGTTTCATTCCTCAGTTCAAAGGAATACTTAAAATGAGAAGTTGAGTTTCCATTCAAAGCCACTCTCTTTGATGCAGGATAAAGGCCTGTCCTTCCATCCTTCAAACAACTGCAAGATTTTCTCCTTCTGAGTTACAGTCTTCTCCTCCCAGCCACCCACAAACACCAGCCTCCCCCAGATTCATGCAGATTATGGCTCTGTAAAGTGACCCAAGTTGAAACTAAGGAGGAAAACAGGTGCCAGGTGGCCAGTACAGACTGGTACAGAACTGCTTGGATCTTTGGAACTGTTCCTCACCTCTAAATTTGCCAGCTCTCAGTGCAGTCAGAGGAAGGAAAGAAAAGGCAGTCGTACAGATGTGGGAAACCCTGCAGACAAAATCAAAATCTAACTGCATGCTAAGTGTACAGAAACGTTAATGTGTGTTACATTTAATTAATCAGAAAATTAGCGAGCCCTAGTTGAACCCTGATTTCTTGCTGGTAGATAATTACATGCTGCTTCTCAGCTTGAAACAGTGCCAGATAAATTTTTTGCCCGTCGCTTGTGGTACTTCATCCAATTTCAATCCACTTGAGAGTGCTTAACTGCACATCCACTGCAGTTCTAGGAATGAGAATTGTGTGAGGGCTGTGCAAAATGTTCTACCTTAGGTGTAAGACATGGACAACTTAGTACCTTTCTCTGTTAATTTATTTATTTATTTTTTAATCATTAAAAGATTCCCCAGCCAGGTAGACAGTTAGAGTGATTTCCCAGAACCTTTAGCCTCTATGCCCTTCTGTAAAGCTCATCTCTGTAGAATACCATCCTTTTAACCAGCTCACTTTACCTCTCATGAGCTCATTCAGCCTGTTCCAAAACTACTTGTTTGAAAAGCCTTCAGTGTTCACATCTTGGTGTCAGTGAAGTGGAGATCCCTGAGTGATATTCCACATACCCATTTTTGGGACAATTTTTCACTTGTTCTCTGGCAGCAGTGGTCTTAGCCCAGGAGTATGTTGTGCTCACAAGAAAACAAAGTCCTTGCCATGAATTTACAACCATGTGTTTTTTTGTCGTTGTTGTTGTTGTTGTTGTCTTTGTGGGTTTTTTTTTTTGTTATTTGCTTATTTGGTATTTGGTTATTGGGATTGCTAAGAAAGAAAACAAGGTTGCTTTTTCTTTTCCCTGTAAGAAACTGTAGGTACAAGTATGGGTACCCACAGTGCAGTGCTGGGCAGATGAAACTGAGCCAGATCTGAATGGAAACACATATTGGGAATAACAGGCAACGTCAGCTTGGAGCTGGAATTGTGTTTATTAAGGAACACCAGAGGGTAAGAGGCTGAGGCAGAGGCCCAGACTATCCTAGGAAAGCAGTCCTCTAATGTTAGTTCAATTTTGCACTGGAGCAAAAGCAGTGGGGTTCTTTAATATAATAAAAATATATTTTTCCTAGCTATGGTGACTAGAAAGAAGCCATGGCATAACAGGATCAGTTTATGATCTTGCTTCCCTGTTTTTTTCCTTTGGTGATGTGAAAAATGACATATAATGGTTGGGCTGCTCTGTGATTTTTGGTTTTTGGATGGTCTTCTAATCTGGAAAGGATAATTATTCTCCAAAATATTTATACAGCCCTAAACTGATCCCTGCCCATTGATGAGTCTGTTGGTGGCCACATTTTCCTCATGGCCCCAACATGACAGAGCACAGGCTTCATCTGATAACCTTCCAAACACCTCACCCTGCCCCCTGAAGACACTCCTGCTGCTCTTTAGCATCACTATTTTTGGTTTTTGGATGCTGGTTGCTATTAGACTGGTAGTAGGTGTTTATGGTTTTAATAGGCAGGAAAGCTGGAAACATGGGAGCCATCCCCTGTCAGGGTGCAGGTCCATCTCAGGGTTGCCTTGGGAAGAGAATCTAACTGTGTCCACTGCTGGGCAGGGCTGACATCAGGCAGCACTTCTGATTTTGAAAATGTGTTGCCTGAAGGGCAGGAAACACTGTGAGGTCTGTGTTACCTTCGGCCCTTTGGAGATTTTGTGTATTAAATATTTGCCAGACTCTTTGCACAGGTAGCTCATAAACACACACTCAGGACTGCTGAAAGAGCTGCATTGCCCCTGGGTCCTACTCCTATTCTAAAACATAAATTATTAACTTCCCCTTTGTCCTCATATATTCTTTCATTTGCTTTCATGACACAACTTAGGTGATTGCCACCAATCTGCTCTGTCTTGGCCCATCCCTCTTGGGGTTGGGTCATGGTTGAGTCACTAAATTTCCGTTGTCTACCTGACACAAATAAATAAAACATCTCTTCAAAAGAGGTTTTTCTGCAGGGCTCCTGCTGTGCTCAATGGTTTATGACTGAGACATTGCCATGGGAAGCACAAGTTCACAACTGGCTGTTATGAGAAGTGAGGAGAATCACCTCAGGATCATTTCACGCACCCCCATACAACCAAGTTCTGCCTCCTGAAGATGTTCTGGGCAATGGGAAACATCCTCATGGTTTGTCTGATTTGTCACAAATCCTGGGGGAGACCTTTCCGTAAGGACAGTTGGGGTGAGCTCGGCTATGCTTGGCAAGCTCAAATGGACAGAGATAAGTACATGAGGCAATAGAACTGAGTAGTTGGTTTCTCCTTTTTGCCCAATTTTCTACCCGCACAGTGCTGTAAATAACACATTTTGCGTTTTGAGTCAGGTGGGAAGTTCGGAAATGTTGCCCCAAACTGAATTTTACTGCCTTAGAGGTGAACAGTTATGGAATGGCTGCTTCTGCCACAGGAAAGGAGGGAAAGGAAGAATGTCAGTGCAGTTCAGTTTGGATGGGAGCCAGGTGGTGCACAGGCAGGAACGCTGAATCATAGAATCATAGAATCAGCCAGGTTGGAAAGGACCTCTGAGATCATCAAGTCCAACCCTTGATCCAACACCACTGTGGTTACCAGACTATGGCATTAAGTGCCATCTCCAGTGTCATCTTAAAAACCTCCAGGGACAGAGAATCCACCACTTCCCTGGGCAGCCCATTCCAATGGCTGATTATCCTCTCTGTAAAGAATTTCTTTCTGATATCTATCCTAAACCTCCCCTGGCACAGCTTAAGGCCGAGCCCTCTTGTCTTACTGCTGGTTGCCTGGGAGAAGAGACCAACCCCCACCTGGCTACAACCTCCTTTCAGATAGTTGTAGTGAGCACTGAGGTCTCCCCTGAGCCTTCTCTTCTCCAGGCTAAACAACCCCAGCTCCCTCAGCCTCTCCTTACAGGACTTGTGTTCCAGTCCCTTCACCAGCCTGGTTGGTCTCCTCTGCACCTGCTCCAGCACCTCAGTATCCTTCCTGAAAAACCTGTGACATTTGATACAGAAACCTGAGTGACAGATACAGGGAAGAAAAGCTTGGAAACAAATACTCCATAAGAGGAGAAAAACAAGGAGATAAAAGATTCTGTGAGCGTTCTTGTTAATGAACTTAAGCACTCCTCAAGACTGAAAATCAGGGAAGATCAAGCTTTATTTTCTTTACCTTTTTCTTTTTTTCCTAAGACAAACTTCTCAAGTCATTACTTCCCCAGAGACAGAGGAATATGACTGTTGTGGCACTGGACTTCAGACAGCTTAGGAGTTTCGACCAATTCCACATGTGTCTTTAGGCATCAAAATATTTTTATAAGCATCAAAATATTTTTATAGGCCTGTTGGTCATTATCTCAAGGTGGTACTGTGGTCACAAAGTGACCGGACAGACATGGCATCTATTTTCTCCACAGATCTATTAACCCAAGGAACAAAAGCTGGGCTTTGGCAGACCCAAATAATAGACCCTCAGTGTCTTCAATGCTGAGATTTGGGGATATTTGTGAATCTGACAGTGAGAACTGGGACTTTCAAAGCTGGGGCTGATCCTCTACCCCTCTCGAGACCTTTCTCAGAGCTGAGGTGTCTAAGTGTTAATCCCATCCTGCTGCTAGCAACATGAAGATTATTCAAGGGCATGTCTTAGACCTCACTGCTGTTAGCTGTGTGTTGAAAACCCCTAGGAGACTAGTGGTGAGTAAAGTCCCTTTGCATGAAATACTGTATGTCCTGTACTAATTTAAGATTCCCTTTTGTCTGCTCGAGCATGTATGACAAGTGGAATTCATTCAGGATGTTGCTGAGGCAAATGGAATGTTAGGGGAAGACAGAGAAACATCCCATGGAACTGAAATAGGTTTGCTCTGACCATCCTCCATAGAATTTTTAGCTTAGCTGCAGGACAGAATACAGCCATTCTTCATGGCAGTTTGAATGATGCTACATCAAAAATTGCAAGAGGCCAGCGTGAGGAGAAAAGCCTGCAAACATGTCAGTGTCTTACTCTGTTTCAAGATAAAACTCATCCAAACATCTCAGAAGCCAAAATTTGAATAGTTTTATGTTTCATAATATAAAATGTAAAAAGGGAAAATACAAGGGCAATATCATGGTAATACCCCATGTCCTCTCTTAGCTGCCGACTTAACATGCTTGTTAACTGTGGCTTACCTGAAAAATATGAATTCATGCTGAGGGTGATATGCTGTCTGGAAATTAAATCCACAAGCAGGTCTCAAAGTTATGTAGAACGTTTTTTACTGTAAATACAATATGCATCTGTGTGTGTGTGAGAGGGAGAGAGAGCGCAACGATCTTGGAATACAGGGACACTGTTCAGCAGAAGGAACCATTCCTCTGAAACCTTCTTCTGTGTCCTGTGACAAAGGAGTGTATTTGGGCACGGTCACTTCACAATGATGTCCCCCAAGAGGCAGAACCTTGTCTGCACCAGGAGCAGCCCAACATTCACAGGAGACACGGGCAGCCTTGTTAATCACGACTCTGCTGAATAACCTTGTGGCCTTATCCTCATCACCCCCTGTCATTCCTTTACCCGGGCTTGTGCTTCATCCCCTGGCCCTTTGTTCTGTCTGTAATTAGCATGTCAGCCTTGCAGGGCACTGACCACATTCCCTTATCTCTGTGGAGGCTTTTGTGACCTTAACATAGATGAATGGAAGACAATGACCTCTCTCATATCATTGCTTTGGATGATTTTGGCTGTAGCTCCTTTCTCATCCAGAGTCCATTTAATCATGTAATACATAGACTTCCATATGGTTTGCATATCCTGAATAAGCTGCTGAAATGGAATGGTTTTATACTCAGCTGCATTCCATGCAAGAGTTTTGCAAACTTTGGTAGACTGATTAAAGTGGATCTATCCCCTCTCCCTACCTTCATTATGGTGAGAGCCAGTGGAATTTGCTGTGGATGAAACCAATAAACTTCAGCACTGGCTTCTTCCTAGTAAAGAAAAATAGAGCACAGCAGAGGGGTGTGGGAGGTGGAGGTTTTATTCCTGATCTGATCTCCTGTGTGACCTTGAGGAAGTTGCCTCACTGCAGTAGCTCTCATCCTGTGCTTTTTGTATCCTGGCCATTGAGACTCGAAGTGCTTTTCGGGGGAAGGATTGTTTCTGCATGCTTATGAAGTGGCTCACCAGCCCTGATCCTGGTTGGGATCTTTTGTGACATTCCTAAAATAAGAACTTTTACTGACAGGAGAAATAGCTTCTACTGACAGGAGAAATAAGTTCCAATATAGATGTGGAAGTTAAGGGACAAGCAGAAGAGCAGCAAAGCTGTGAGGCCTGTTGGTTACTTCGACAAAACTTACAAAAGTTTCACAAGCAATTCAGCTGATAGTTAGACATTGCATGACCCCAAACCTTAGCAACAAATACACACACACAAAATCCCAAACAAAAATGCCTGCATTGTTTGGTAAACTGCTTTCTTTTCTTGAAATATTTCCTTTTTGTACTGTTCTGGTGAAATAAATGTACCGGCCAGTGCCACTAATAATCCATCCCTATATTGGTAAATATTATTTATTATTTCTGTCTCTCACAGCTGCTATAATTGGGATGCAGGAGGTTAAAGTTCTCAGAAGACTATATTATTTTATCAGACTTCTCAGGGTAACTTAGGGAAGTTACTTAGGGATTCTGATTATGGGGAGATTATACTTTTAATCCTTTTCGTGCGATGGTCTGAAACAAATCTCTTAACAGAAAAAAATGTCTCAGTGCCCATCAGATGTGGAGATAATTTTGATAGAAGTCAGTTCTTTGGATTAACTTCTCTTTGGAGAGCTAGTTCTATGCTGTACATCTCCTAACAGAGCTTGGATCTTGCAAAAATTAGTAGGGATCTGCACTCTTAAAAGGATCTGCACCACTTGCAAGTCTAGGGCCTCAGGGAAGAGCTGGTAGCCAAGTCTGCTTAAATAGAGTTGGAGATACCAGCTCCTAACAGCCATGCAGCCAGAAAACATCTGTATTTTCAACTGAGCATCTAAAGCCAGTTGCCTGCCTTTTCAGAAACAGCCCCTAATCCTATTTATGACCCCGTGATTGACAGGCATCTGCATTCCAGACGGAGTACAGAAGAGTTCTCAATTACAGGAAATATGTAGAAAGTTGCAGCAGGTTATTTGCTCATTAGACTCCCCCCTCAGTGGCCGTGGGAGTGCGTGGCATGTTGGTAAACCCTCCTGCTGCCGATCATTTGTCTATCATAATGTGATCAGCCATTCGTTCTTAATGAAAAGCTAATGCCTCGGGAGAATCCAAAGGTTGGAGTTCAGCTTGGCTGCTTATGAAGATAAAAGGGGGAGAGCTAATTCTGAACGGATGTCATTTGTGTTTCCATGTGGCTGTGTCTGCTTTTATCTTTTTTTTGAAACCTGTCCGAAGCTTCTTGGTGTTCAAGGTTTTTTAGTGTCACTGAACTGCCTGATACAGGGAAGCAGGAGCTTGTGGTCTCTCTTGATGTCTTCTTTTGGGGAGGGGGGAATTGGCTTCCAGAGGATCAGCTGATGCTGGTACCTCTGTTCTCAGCAGTCATTTAGTCATGTCCAGGTCTAAGATGGTGCTTCTCAGTTGTACGTCATCCTATTCCCACTTCACAGCTGGGGAACTGAGGGATGGGGTGAAATGTGACTGGGTAAAGTTCGTCTATGTTGCCACTGCTATGTTAGGAATTTAGCCCCCCGTTTCCCCATTTGGTCCTCTCATTACTGCTGCTTTCACCTGTTGAAGGCACGAGCTACAAGTAGCAATTTGGGGCATTTCCCCTAAAATTTCTAGGGCGGGGGGAAACCAACACAAAACACAACCTGTGCTGGTTTATTTCCTTAGTTGTTACAAAGTGCCACGTGGTTCGTGTGTGATAATCCCTTGGATGTGGATGGGATATAGGAGATAAGAAAATGAGATAGGACTTCTGTATGACTGCAGAGGTCTTCAGAGAAAAAAAGTCAGAGTCTGTGCAGCTTAAGTTCCTTCCCTGGGATGAAAGGGTGAGCAAGACATTGAGGGAATGGACTGAAGAACTGATTGTGTGTAAACAGGGCTGAGCACGTACTTTGTAACACAGTGAGCCACAAATCCCTTTAAGCATTCCCAGAAGAGAGTGAGTTCGCTAGAAATACGGTCTCCAAGGCACTTTCCTTCCTGGCCATGACTCCACCGATGTTTTTTAATGGCAGCAGTGCTGACTTCAGCAAGTCCTCTCCTTTCAGGTGCTGGTTGCGCAGTTTCTCGGCTCCCTGGACTGCAGCGCTGAGCGAGGCTGTTCGAAAATGTCTTTTTTGAACATGACTGAGCTCCCCTGCCCACCTCACTTGGCAGGCCCAGAGGCATCTGTCGGTGGCACAGAAGGAGGGATCTGCTTGAGCTGGCACTCCCAGTAAGGAAACACTCCCAGAGCCAGCATCCTTTCTGGAGTGCTAGTCTGTCCTCAAGGACGGAAGGAGGCATCCTTTTCTTGCCTTGATGCACTGCATGGTCAGGATTCCAAGAGGATTAATTATTGTCTCTTCCAGGTGGCCAGAGGTTCCTATTCAGCCTTCTTTGTAAGAAAATGTAGGATTTTTGCCTTTGCTTTTCCTACACAACATCAGATCACACAAGAGACAGATTCTGCCCTTCCCACTGATGTGACTATTGTTATATTTAAAGCGTGCTGATCTGGAGCTTCACTGTGCATGGATCTGTCTGCAATATCAGACAACACTCTGCACTGATTGTTTGATGCTGCATCATAAATACAGAACATTTCTGATCCCTAGTGAGTAGACAAGTACAGGAGCCTTGAGTAGTTCACATATGGAAGCACTGGATAGTTCCCAAAGGCAACCTGCACTCGCAAGATGCAGAGAATTTGGGTGTGCATTCACAACTAGGATAAATTACAGATCCTCCACGTTCAGACACGGTTCACAGTTCAGTGCTATTTTCAGTTCAAGTTTTTGCCCATCTTGAAGCCTCGTATGTCCAGTATCTGAGTTAATTCCAGGAAAGCGTGTGCCCATTTGAGACATGGAAGTCTGAAGGGAGGCACAGCTGAAATGAGCTGTGAGTGCATAAGTAAATAGTAAGCATCCCTTTCTCTCCCCCTCTCCCAGCACCCACTGCTCTGAAAGACTCTGGGCACCTTGACAAGATTTAACTCAAACAATCTTTTCTAACTGGTCAGCATGTCCTTAAGCAAACCTTAAAACCACTGCAGAGTTAGGCAAGAGAGGAAACAGCAAATCCTGACATCTCCTACACACGGAATGCCCGGAGCAATGCACGGGGATGAATCAGAAAGAAACGAAAACATCTTGAACTCATCCTCAGAAGTGTTTGCCACAACTGGACGTTGGCATGTGAGAAGGGGAGGTTGTCAGCATCATAGGCCACTGTAGATGAAACTATTACTTTACTGGATAATCTAGGAGTCTTTAACCTTAGCAAATATTCTTGTGTTAATGCAAGATGTCTCCCAATGCAATTCCTTAATCCCTGAACTATTCACCAAATTCAGGTGCAGATCACCAAAGAACCTCAGTATCAGAAACTCTCAAAAAACTTGGCTTGAAAAGCCAAATAGGTGCAGGAAAAGAACAGGAATTCAACTACATTTTCATAGAATCATAGAATCATAGAATCAGATGGGTTTGCTGCTGGGAAGCTGCTATAGTGTGTTTATCACCTGGGGCATTCCATCACAGTACAGTTATTAAAAAAAAAAAATCATTAAACTCTCTGCCTCAGGAGATGTTCCCCACCTGTATCCCTCAGGATGGCACCCAAAACACCCTACTACTTTGGGTTACAATCGGGCAAAAATCTTCAAAACTGCTTGAACATGGGACTCAAAGGGATACTATGGAAGTTTACCAATGATACTAAATTGGGAAGACCTGCCTTGAAGGCAGAGTCACTGCAGAGAGACCCAGACACATTTGAGGACTGGCATTTTGTCCCCACTGCCAGAAGTCCAGAGAAGTTGTCTCTTCTCCCCCTGCTCTCTCTCTCTCCCCTCCCATCCCATCCCCTTCCCTCCCCTCCTCTCTTTTTTCACTCTTTGAAGCTGTTTGCCCTGGAAATTTCCACCTGGAAGGCTGCACTTAAGTCACCTTTGAGCCTTCTCTTTTCCAGGCTGAACAATGTGCCTTTTCTTGTAGGAGAGGTGCTGCATCCCTCCAGCCTCAAATCTGAGTTCTCTAAACCAAAAACCCACCAATCCTGTCTAGACCAGTAGCCCATACTGAGTGTTGGCTCAGTGGATACTCAGGGAGATGAAAAAATAAACCCCCAGCCAGTAGTGATGACAATGGACTACAGAAAATCCCTTTGAAATCTGCTTTAGGAGTAACATTTTTTCATGTTTTTAAAAAAAATGAAATCTGGAGTCCTTACACAGATCATGCAGATCAAGGTGTGTCTCATCTTGCAAGAAGTATCGACATTCTCACTGCCTGTGTATTCACAAGGCCCATGAAGCAGAGAGAAGCGGCACATACTCTAAGATGGATGTGGCCATAGGGATGCTCTGTATGTTTACAGCCTGTCTGGATGTTCCTGTGATGCCTCTCCTAGCTGAGAATCCACAGCCCGTGGAGCTGTGTCCGGTTCACTTGGGATGTGGAATCGCCGAGGTTGTCTCCCCGTGTGCCTGGGGCTACACCTTCAGGTTTGCTGCCCACCGATGGATAATCTGACCCTGGTAAATTAGCTGTGCTCTCCACAGTTCTGCAGGGACACACTCATGGAACACAAGTGCTTCTCAGTGGTGAGCTAAAGCAGTTCAGCGTGGCATTGAACCTAAGTCAGATTAAATAACTCCTCGTCTCTTGACCTGAACGTATCAGTGCTTCAGATAACTATATATAGGCGGTGGAAAAAATTCATTGCCTACAACTAACATTGTTTACAAAATCCTCTAAATAGGGCAATTTTCCACTGCCAAATATAGACTCTTTAATGAAGCAGGAGAGCCAAAAGCCCTGCAGAACTCCCTCTCTCATCTCTTAAATTTGGCCATCAGAGGACAGGCACTGTCACAGCAATCCTTTGTACGCTCCCTTGGCTTGCATCTTCACCTACACCTCACCAAAGCCAAGGAAAGCCTTTCCACTGGCTTTCAAGTTGCCTGGAATTAGCCTGATCATCCAAATCACTCAGTTTTTTTCTTTTCAGGCCAAAATATTTGTTTTGACTTCCAAAAGGCAGAACATCCAGGCTGCTAAGCAGAACTGTCATTAAAAGCCTTTACAGAGCACCTTTACCTAAAGAGTGGAGCATATATAGATGCTTAGGACCTCTGTTATTTTTGGAATGGTTTTGGCAGTTCTGTGCATGATAAGAAGGAGCCGAACACTCACTCTCTGTGCTGACCAAATAAATCTGACCACAGTGATGTTACAGGGGAGCCATTCCAATTACACTGTAATATCTACCAAAGCAGTGTCAGGGCTTGGAAACAAAGGTATCCAAGAGCAATTGTTAAGTATGATTATTGTCATGATTCTTTTATAAGTCCCCTGGGGAAGGGGAAAAAGGAATGGAACTGAAGTGCTGAAAGTTGGAATATGCGAAGTGGGAATGCATCTTCTGTTGTGTTAACTGTGTACATGCTGAGAAGGCAGAAACCTGGTCTTCTGAGGTGTGGTGAGGGGGGGATATAGTCCTTATATCCTGAGTTAGCTCCCTGCCCTGACAAGGAAACTACTGTCTCTTCCCCATGAAGTGCCAGGCATATCTAAATTTAAATAAATAAATAAATTTCAGGGTAATTCCTAGCCCCCTTACAATAAACAGCAATCTTCCATGGATTTCCATCCTTAATAGAAGCATAAGTCCTTATGTCTCATACTTAAATTCCACACCACAGACGTAGGCAATGCTAAGACAGAAGAGGGTAAGAAAATAAAGGCAAAATGTTAACTTTAAAAATAGAACTAATTTTACACATCTCCATTTCAAAGAGTAATACACCTGAAAATAAGGAAATTAATAATTATTGCCCAACTTTTATGAAAAGACTCCTTCTACTCATTACGGGGCTGTAGGATTAAATTATGTATTTAATTTTGGAGAGAGACTGTTTCCAAGGGCCTGGAGTGACAGGACAAGGGGGAATGGCTTCAAACTGACAGAGAGTATGTTTGGATAAAATATTAGGAAGAAATTCTTCCCTGTGAGGGTGGTGAGGCCCTGGCACAGGTTGCCCAGAGAAGCTGTGGCTGCCCATTCCCTGGAAGTGTCCAAGGCCAGGTTGGATGGGGCTCTGAGCAACCTGGGCTAGTGGAAGGTGTCCCTGCCCATGGCAGGGGGGTTGGAATGAGATGATTTTTAAGGTCCTTTCCAACCCAAATAATTCTCCAGTTCTATGATTCGATGATGATTCTATGATTCTATGAGTTTTATGGACCAACATGAGTAGCACTTTTACAGAAGTTCCATTTTGAGTAGGAAATGAGGGGTCTAACCCTACCAAACCTCTGGGTGTGATTTTAGAACTCTGAACAGTGTTGCCACACACTGGTTTTGCACTGTGTGAAGCCAAGCACGCGTGTAAGTCTTTTTGTAAGTGGAGTCATAGGGTCTTGGTTCAAATGACCCTTCTTTTATCCACTTATTTTCTTGAAATTATACCCCAGATGTGACTTAAATAGAATACATGACCCTGACCCCGAGTCCATTTAGGTAATAATGAAGATATTCTAGCATTTGTTGTTGCTATTGCAGGTGCTTTTCGTCATTTATTTAAAACAGAGATAAAATGTGTGAGTCACTCTAAAACAGGGATATTTTGTCAACTAAGACCTGACAGCAGGGAAGCCAGTGCCAAATTGGCAACCAGTGTCCACGCTTCAGCTGGACTTGAGTTTTCCTAATTGCCTGTATTGCTGCTAGCTGACAAACAAGGACATCAGCAGCAGTGTATAAGCTGCATGCCATTCATTAATTTCCTCTCATGAGCCAGTGTGTCCCCAGAGACTTTCCTCTTCTATCGGATCATTGCCCTGAAAGGAATGGATTTAAAATGCAGCTATCTGGGAACTTTGATGTGTGCCCTTGAAGAAAAGCCCTTTCTTGTGGAATGCTAGAGACTGATAATTCTTGTCCCTTCCCTCCTCCCATCAAACATCAGGAAAAACAAATGGGCAAACTCCTTGCAGGCAACTGCTGTTTCTCCACTTGGTGCTTTCTCCCAGGAATGCAGGCACGAGAAAAAAAAAAAAATGTACATACAGCAGCAGATCTCTGCTCTGATTTCATAGATGTGAGGGTCTGAGGTCAGCCCTGCAGATCTAAGAGCGGGATTTTCCCTTTGGTCTTTACATCTTGGCTGAGTCCTTGCTAAACCACTTGGCCCGTCTGTAGGCACCTAATCCATGACGTCCTGCCGGGCAACAGGCAGCCTGAAGCTGCTTCTCCACAGAGCTCTGAGTCGCTGAGTTTGTTAGAACAAGTGGCTAAGTCAAGAGTGGACGCTGCCTTATCTAACTGATTGCATTTGGAACGGCTTCATGCTTCACAGTGCTTCGCAGATGCTTTTTTGGAGTGTTTAAGCAAAAGACAGCTACCAGAGGATAAGCTGTTTCTGAAGACATTTGGCTCTCACAGTACATTCGTTTGCCAAAGAAAACTTTGTGTTCCAATTCTGTGAGAACCACTGGAAACATTTTTCCTGCTGTTGTCTGCTCCACTTTGCATTCTCAAGCAAGTGCCTATTGTCTTCACTGGAAAGGAAACATCTTCCTTAGCCTCTCTTTTTCCCTCCATCAGGGCTGCTTCTTTTGCTTCCTCATTTTTCCTTTTGCAAATATTACAGTTTTCTTCTGCCAACTCCTTTATCTCCTTCCTTATCACGTTTCTTTTCAGCCAACAGTCTTTACAAAAACCTTTTTTTAAGCTTCGGAAATAAGGAGTGAAGGGGCAGTTTCACATAATCTAAAATAGTCACCAGACCACTGTATGCTAAACAGCACTTCCATTTTGTGTTGTTGGACACATCCCTGGCTGCAGGAACTTGCACACCAGGCATCAGTATGTGTGTGTGGTACAAGCATCTAATGTGGCATATGATAGCATTTGATGCAGCAAAAGATGAAATTTTAAGCTCCACTACACTAAAAAAGCATATGCTGACTTAACCAAATTCTTATGTTTACACATATTCGAGGGAGCACAAATCCAGCCTTTAAACAATTAAACCAAACTTTACAGCAAGCTGTATAAAGTGACCTGTTCCATCAAAGCATAGTTGTACCACGAAATAATCTTATTCTGCCTTCATGTCAGGGACACACACACACACACACACACACACACACACTGTGAGTTGCTTCATGTTAAAGCAATGAAGAAAAACATTTTAAAACTTTTTTCCTCTCCAGCCAATAAATCTTTTGTTACCTAATTTTTTAGGAATATGTCTGTGGAAAGGCCAGTCTGGCTCAGAAAGCAAAAGGTTTCAAACTCTCTGAAGTTCCTTAGCCCTGTTTATCTGCTACCTCACCCAGAGAGATTTAATATAATCATTGGAACATTTCCTGTCTGATTTTCTTATCCCTGTACGTTAAATTCTTCCCACCTCTTAATACTTTACAAGGAACATTTGTTTTAATGGCAGGGTATAAAGAGGTCCCCTTAAGTGAATTTCTATTATTAAGAAGTCTTGAGATGATAAACTGAACCCCATTAATTGATTACAGGATGCATGAATGCTTAACCTATTAGTAATGTTTGCACTGTGTAACATTAAATGCAAAATTCGTGTTCCAGTTGCCATATGTCCAACATCCATCACCCCACCCCAGTATCTTTGGGGATGTTCTTGGGTGTAGGATCCAGCCCATGGATCCCTTCTAATCTCACTCCAACTCTGCCTTCAGAGCTGCTACTCCAGCATGAACACACTATAAGAAAAAAAAAAACAGTCAGGCGAAGATATTCATTAAGAATCCAATTTTCAGTTGCATCTGGCAGGTTTTCCTGACATGCCAATAGCATGTAATCAGTCATGCTAATGACACACTGTAGAAATGCTGCAACCCACACAGCTACACAAAGCATGAAGTGGGAACTACTTCCACTAAGCAGAGGGGTCTGGTAACACCCTCACTGGTCTAAAACAGATTGGTGGGGAAAGTAGAAGCAGAATGAGCCTCACAACATTTCAGGACATTCCAATTAGTGGGGGGAAAGCCCACCACGTTTCCTGAAACAAGCTGCAGCAAATGAAACTTGCACAGCAATTCCTCTGGTGCTAAGATGTCTGAGGAGGTCACAGCCTCCTGTGTCTGGAGGCAATCAAAGATGAGTGGTTTATGGCTTGTGTGCAAGTCAGAGTTATTGCAAATACAGGGTTTTATTTGGTGATATGAATTTAATGAAGTTTTACGAAGTAAAATATTTTCAATATTGACCCTAATGTTGATTTCATATTTGTGGAAACATGAGCAGAATATAGATTAAACTCAGTGACAGGAGGAAAATGTTGGCGTTGGGAAAACAGCTAAGATTAGCTTCTAATCATAGGGAAAAATATGCAAAAAACTAAGGTTTCAATTCTGCCAGCATTTAAATAGCTATATTATTCAATATAAACAAGTAAATCCCAGCAACAAACCCATATCTTTTTTTTTCAGAGCGGTTGGAACTTTAAGGTCCCTTCCAGCCCAAACCTTTCTATGCTTCTGTGATATAGAACAGCTACTTCAAAGCAAGCCTGAGACCGGATTTGTGGCCTTTTCATAACCCATAACTGCAGAAATACCCTCCTGCCTGTCCCACAGTCATGATGCCACCACTCATGACTGAAAGGAACCCTCACATACGTTGTTTTGGGGGTTTTGTGGTGGACAAAAGTCTGGCCACACTGTATAGGCTCCAGCTGTCCTCTGCAGCCGTGCTGGGACGGCCTTGGGCAGCAAGACTAAGAGGAAACTCTCCTTCAAAACCCTATGATGTAATTTTGGTGTCTTGTGCCTTGAAAGTTTCCTTCCCATCCAGGTAACTAAGAGTAAATGCTAAAAGTTGAAATGCTTATCAATATCAATCATGAGAGTCACTGAATGCTGTGGGTGAGGAAAATGTTACAATTCCTTTGATAAGGAGCAGAAAATGGAAGCAGAAAATAGATGCATAAGATCACTTTGCCAATGGTGAGCCTACATTTCATACCTGTGCCCTGTCATTAGGGTGTTTCTGCTCTCTCTTCAAAATATTTGACACTCTGTGAATCAGTTATAGAGGAGAGGGAAGCTGAGGGTATTTTCACTTACTTTGACCAGTCCAAAGTGCTTTGAAATTGTTTCAATTAGATGGGGATCTATTGTGGGCATTATGCTGAAAAAATTAGAAATATCAGAGTGAATATATGAGCAATGTTTGTTGCAATGATTTGAGGTCTTTTAGGGCACATTTTGATTTATTTTTTTTTATTTTTATTTCTGGACTTGTAGAATGTATCTTAACACTGATTATTGATCAGAGTAACTCACCAGAGGGGGAATTAACTGTGATGCTACCTCACTGCTTTCGTGAGGAAGCTGTAACAAGCACTGTGACAGGGCACCCCACTCCTGGGCAGCTTTGTGCATGTCAGTAAATACAGTCCTGCTGAATTCTATCCACATGCTGGTACAGGACTGCACAGACTGAAGTCAAAAGGAGAACTCATATGCTTAGAGTTAAGGACGTGCTTAAATATTTCCTGGACTGGGGCCTGCCTTCTCCCAGTGGAGAATTTATGCTCTTACACCGGTTTTTGCCCCAGTGTGCTTGTGGAAATCTGGCCCTTTAAGTTCTGCAGAGCAGAACTGCTCCAGTCATTCCGTAGCCATTTTGCAAGTGCTGCCTGCTGGGAGCCTGTTCTGCCTCCCAGCTGGTACCTGCCGTGCTTTTCCACAGCCCTCTCCTTCTGATTTCTGCATCTCACACATGGCATCAAAAAAAGGTTCATCCAGAGGTAAGTCTGACTTTTCTTTCGTGTTTGATCATGGTGAAAACACTGTAGCACATAGTTTGCTGGTGTGAATGTCCATAGCCTTGAAAAATTGTCTCTATTCTTTAGCCAGTACTGAAGAACAGAGTCTGTTCCAGGATGTAGCATTTTGCCAGATTACCTTGATTAAGCAGCCTTCTGTAGGCTCCTTCTCCTGCAGTTTGAAGCAGTATTTTTGTTTTTCCCTCTAGCTCAGGCAGCTCAGTGCTTCACTGTCATTAGTAAATGCTTAAAACAGGTGCAAGGCAGGTGTCCTGTTTATTGCATAAGCAAAGTTCAGTGTTCTTGGATTTGAAAATCCAAGGCAGAGGTAGCAGCTGAAGGTAATAAGAGGCACGGTAGCTTAAAGGGATATGATGTGTCAAACAGATGTCAATGGATGCCGTTCTCAGATCTCTGTGATTCACTAAACAGCAACAGTAACTGTTGCCACCCTTGATACAAACCATATTATGTCAGCTAAAAATATTGATGCCACTGTATTGGTTTCAAACTAGTTCCTGAAGAGTAATAGGTAATAGCACAGGGATAATAAGGATAGTGGAATAATAAGAATATTGGAAGAACTTCAGAATAATGAAGAATAGTGCTTGCAAGAAAAGGAAGCAAATTTGGAAGCCTGATTTCCATCACAAAACGGAAGTTTTAATTGAAGGAGCTGACAGGTTTGTCTACAAATTAATGTTTGATGAAGCAGTAGGGGATCTACACAGTCTTCTTGTATGAATGTGGTTAGTCTGCAGGAAATTCATAAGTAAGCTCAGCAATCTGCTCTTTCCTTCCAGCATGCCAGCAACTTATCCAGGGAAAAATGTGAGTAGCAGCTACTACGTCACAAAGCAGTCACTTGTTACACTGTAGGATGATGATCTTTCTCTGCCTTGTGCCTCTTCCACGCTTTGCAAGGGATTTAGGAAAAGGTACTAAGAGTGTAGGATAAAAAACTGTTCTGTTGTGTACCAGGAACTTTAAGGTCCATCTGAAATAGTGGGGAATTACAATATCTGTAATAGTGGGGAACACCGAGCTGGCAGAAAGCAGAGTGCAGAGATGCAGACAGTATCAGTGGCTGTGTCCTGTGCTGCTACAAAATGTGATGCTTGGGAAGTGCTAAGAGCGTTTTCAGCTCCTGAGCCTGCAGCCTCTTGGATCTTGTAACCTGTGATTCTTCTGTGGTTCTTTGAGTGTTGCCAGTTCTCACTGTCAAACAGAGGAGCCACTGACAGATGAATATTTAACTCCTTGCCTGCATTGCACCGGTTGTACTTCTGGAGTGCACAAGTGCTCTGCAATCAGCCTGAACTGGGGTACAGTTCGTGTCTGTGCTCTGCCTTGGGGCAGCCACTGCAGCCACAGAATCACAGAATCACAGGATGGGTCAGGTTGAAAGGGACCACAGTGGGGCATTTGGTGCCACCTCCCTGCTCCAGCAGGGTCATCCCAGAGCACATGGCACAGGATTGTGTCCAGACAGCTCTGGAATAACCCCAGGGAGGGAGACTCCACACCCTCTCTGGGCAATCTGTTCAGTGCTGGGTCACTGCACAGCAAAGAAGTTCTTCCTCATGTCCAGCTGCAACTTGCTGGGCATCAGTTCCTGCCCGTTCCTCTTGTGCCATTGCTGGGCACCCCCGAGCAGAGCCTGGTCCATCCTCTGCCCCCTCCCTGCAGACACTGACACACATGGATGAGGTCCCCTCTCAGTGTCTCCTCTGGAGGCTGAACAGCCCCAGCTCCCTCAGCCTTTCCTCCTCAGGGAGATGCTCCAGTCCCTGAATCACCTCCACAGCCTCTGCTGGACCCACTCCAGGAGCTCCATGTCCCTCCTGTCCTGAGGAGCCCAGGACTGGACACAGCACTCCAGATGTGCCTCACCTGGGCTGAGTAAATGGGCAGGATCACCCCCCTTGACCTGCTGGCAAATCTCTTCTCAATGCATCCCAGGATCCCACTGGCTTTCTTGGCTCTCGGGGCACACTTCTGGCTCATGAACAGTCCCAGAAATCCTAAATCACAGGGCCAGGTGTTGTCCAGGGAGCAGTGGAAATGGTCAGGGTGGCACTGGGGCTGAATGGGAGTGTTCATCCCTCCTGGGTTTCATTAATTACTTCAAACACCAACAGCAATGAAGGCTGCTTTCCCATCATCCTGCCTTCAGTGCAGGTGCCACAGGAAGATTTTTTCATAGACTTGCAGCCCAAATGTTGCCTTTACAGGCAGTAGAAAGCATTATCTGGTACAGAAGAGACGCCTGTTCCCAAGTGCATGCAAATGTGTTTTGATGTTCTGCCTTCCTACTCCTTGGCTGGTGTTATGGGAACAACATCAGTATAGTGGGAAATCCTTTTAAAACGTCTAATATTTCATTGTTACTTTGAAGACTGCTGCCCTGGCCTGTGGGACAGAGCTGTGCTGCCACCCTGGAGGAATGTGACCCTGCCTTTCTCCCCACGAAACCGTCCTGGCTGAGGGCCTGGCAGAGCCTATTTCTGATAAAGCAGACGGTGTCTTTCCATTCAACCACCTTTCATTCAACCACCAAAGAAAACTTTGTTCTGCCTTGCAGTACAGCTGTTATTTTACAGTTCTGTGTTCCCACATTAAGGAATCGGTTATATTTTTAACTTCCAAACTGTCTTTCCCATTAGCACTTTCCCATTTGATCTGAGTGGGTGGCCTTCAGCTCCTTGGCCTCAATTAATGCTTAACCTTACTCAGTCTTCTTGCTGGTTTATCCTGTCCCCTGCCCAGCTCAGAAATGGTTGATTGTCTTGCACCCAATTCCTCATTTCTATTGTAAACTGCTTATTTGAGGACTGGCATTCTGTCCCCAGCGCCCGATGTCCAAAGATGACGTCTCTTCCCCCCCTGCTTTCTCCTGCCCTCCCTCTCTCCACACCTCAATTTTTTCACTCTTTGAAGCTGTTTGCCCTGGGATTTCCATCTCCTGTGCACCCTTCTGCATGACCCCTTCCATTTTCAATCACCGTTGACAGCTTTAATGTCATTTTCAGAGCTCACACCTATGCTGCAAACACCTGAGTCTTCCTCTTGACAGAACACCTTAATTTGAAAGCCTTGTGCTTCTCACTCCACGCCACGTTCCTTTACCTAACAGGGTTTGTAGATAGCAGAGACAAGTCTCCCAGCCCATAGCAGGGTTTTGAAATTGCAGAGCACAGTACATCTGTAAAAAAAACCAAATCGAAAATCACAAAAATCTCATGGGACAAAAGCTAACCAGTAATATATAAATGTATATTTACCTCCGATGAACGTGTATACAGGTAAATATGAAATACTTTTCATTATTTTAAGGGAAAACTAATTTCTTTATGGGGTGGTTTCTTGTTTTCTCAGCACTTGACTGCCAGCACCAAAAATCTCTCTCAATCAGCCCAAACGCCCTTCCCATCATAGGAAGTTCTCACTTTTAATCTGTTTGCACATGTTGGGCTGGGAGGCAAGGAAAGTGATCTGCAAATGAGGTTGTGATCCTGACAGAAAAGGACTATATGTCCTCTTTTTGTCCTTCTTTTAAGTCTTTGATGGAATTCATCATTCCCTGAGACAGGGATACTCAGCCTGCAGCACACAAGCTGCTTCCAGCTGGCCAAATAATTAATCTCACAGTCTGGTTTTGGCCACCTTAGAGTCCCTCACATATGAGTGACAAGCTAATAAACTATCTGGAGAATTAATTAACACAGAAAAGAACAGAAAAATGAAACAGCCAGGAAACACAGACACTTCCATCCAGAACATGAAATTAACTGTTAGGGAAGAGAGATTTTAAGGCAAGTGGCAGCACTATCCAGCAGCAGTTTGTCAGCTGCAGTGACAACTATTAGTCCTTTGCTTGGAACACCTCTGGATCTCCACAGTGAAGGATGCTCACCTATCCTGACATCCAGGATGACATTAAACAGCATTTAAGTAAAAAAATCACAGGAAGGAGCCATACAGGAAGATGCAGAAAGGAAATAGCCTGGCACAGGTTGCCCAGAGAATTTGGGGCTGCCCCATCCCTGGAAGTGTCCAAGGCCAGGTTGGATGGGGCTCTGAGCAATGTGGGCTAGTGGAAGGTGTCCCTGCCCATGGCAGGGGGTTGGAACGTGATGATCTTTAAGTTCCCTTCCAACCCAAACCATTCTGTTATTCTGTGATTCCAAGTACTTCCATTATGGCACATAAAGTTTAAGCATAAAGTTTAAGTACTGGTCAGATCACATGAGACGAAAAGAGGGTGAGTGTTTGCTAAACCATTTCTCCTATTACGTAGTCTCCTCTGCTGGTAAGAACCACAAATCTCCCAGGCTCTCTTGTCGTGGTCCTATCCAAATTCCACGTTCAAACATTTGAAAAGTCTCCTCGCCTGTTTTATCCTTCTGCTGCCAAAGAAGTAGTGCCTGTGCTGGAGTAGTTTGCACTGGGTGAGGAGGAGATCTCCAAAGTGCCCCATTAATGAGAACTTGCCTTTCTGCTCCTAAAGGGCAGCTCATATGATCCTCTTCCAGCAGCCATCAAGAGCTGTTGCTGGGCAAGAGCTGGGCAATGAAGTAAGTCTGCATGGATCATCTGCATGGCACTCACTGCGAGCAAGACAGGAGGCTGGAATCAGCTATTTTTAATGCAAATGCTGCCACTAAAACACTGCTGCTTTTTGCTTGTGTTTGACAGGGTTCCCCATTTCTCCCATATATGTTAAACTAGGAGAGAGGGGAGCAATCGTGTTGCACAACTGATATCTTACTTTTTCAGGCCGCTTTAGGCTTGATCCACTTCCCTCTGGAAGAGGTGGATGCTGTGCCTTGGCCCCACTGCACCTAATCTGACGCCTTGATGCAACGTGCTCATGACCGTGGGCTGGGGAGGCCAAACTGCAGATCTGTGTCCCACTCTCTGCCAACCAACTTTTGGTGACAATCACTTCTAATACAGGGAGCAACAGCTTTTTTTGACTCCAAGTTAAGGCAACACTGAACCCAGCTACCAACAGAAGTGTAAAGGTAAGAAAGTGGGACCAACCTGTTTTGCATATAAGACACTCCATTTGTAAGTGGTGGGTGATTTCCTCCCTTATCTGCACAATGCACACTCACCAAAACAGTATGAGAAGGCAAAAGTGCTCAAAACCTTGCTTGGGGTGACCCCACTCCCAGCTCTCTTGCTATGCAGGGAGAAGAAAAGTTACTTTGGTGACAAGGACCCTTTTAGTCCAAATTCTGAGCAACTAGTCTTATGCTGGAGGAATCTCTCAGCTCTCTGTGTGTTTGCTTTAAATCTTCCACAGATTTCTGGAGCCATTTACCAAGGACTTGGAAGGGCTTAGGACCTCATTGTAGCAACTCAAGTGTTGAATGAGTTGTATTAATGGTAGGAGGGAAACATTCAGAGAAACAGCAGGGAAGTTTCTTTGGGCATGTAACCGAAATATTCACCTGCAGTTGTAGTAGCCTTCCAAGCAACTCTGTGAACAAGAGTCACGAGGCAGGGAGAAAGTAATCTCAGATCATTACCTGAAGCATTTTCTGTTTCCTCAGCACCTTTTAGAAAGTGCTGCTGTCAAACCCCTTATTTGAAGGGAAGTGTCCAATCTGCCTTCAAATATTGATGTGGGCACCTAAGTCACCAGGGTGGTCTTGATAATTGCAGCCCAGGTCTAAAGCTTTTTCCACAGTTACCCACTGAATGACTTCTTCCCTTGGAATTTCCAGTTATCTTCACATTAGTTCATATCCCTTTCCCAAACACCCTGTCCACATCCAAGTTTATTTGAATGACTTTTTCAAGTGAGAATTTGTGAAGTACTGCCAAGTGCTTTACTGCTAATTTTGTGCTTTCATTTCTAAATACAATGAATGATCAGGGGTTTTTGGTGTGTTCTTTTCTTTATCCTATAAATCAATGGCATGCTATTGGTCATGGTTCAATTACTAAGCAAATAATTCAGGACCCACTAGAAATTTTTTTAAGCTTTTTGCAAACTTCCATGGACCTTGGATCATGTCTTAAATGATTGCAGACTCTAGTCTAGGATTTTAAAGCAAAATTTATAGGATGGGAACTACTAATCTTGCACATATTATTGTTGCAGTTGATTTTTTTTTTTTTCTTTTTAGTGAACAGCTATCATTTCCAGGAATAAAATCTCTAAGGAACGTTTTTATTACCCCCGTCCTTAAAATATTTGGCCATGTGCTCAGCTTTAAGCACAGGGTTAATTTTACCAGCTTCTAGACAGCTCTTCTTCTCTTTAAAACGGGACATCAGCTTAAGGGAGATTTTGGATCAAGACCTGTGCAAGCGGGCTGAGTGAACTAAATCCATTTAACTGGCTCTCAGTAAATCCTGATCCTGATTGTGGTTTGGTTTTTTCGTGGTGGGGGGAATGGATCTACAAACCACTCCTACAGAGACTCACAGCAGAGACCCACTAAATGCTTTAAGAATGAAAACCTTCCTGACAAGGAAACCTTCCTCAGGCTGTTATATTTTACTTTGATTGGAAAGGGATGGATTTTACAAGGCAGTAATCAGAGAAGAATGAACACTATGAGGCAAAAAAAAAATAAAATAAAAAAAATAATCAAAGGTCAGCTGATCTTTTTTTCCTAAGAATGCAAATTTTGGACTTTTTTTTTTCCCCCTCAGCTCCTACTGCTCTCTTCCATAGTTGTCTTTGTCAAACTCCAGTTTTGGCTTTGCAGTGAATTTCTTAGTATCTTTTGTGTTATTTGCTGCATTGCACCTCCTGAGCTGTTGTTTTTCACTACAGAACCTGCACTGTTCCCACTGAGCAAGCCATTGCTTGGGGCAATGGAATATTTAGTAAACACTTCGTGGAATAATGGATAACCTCAGGCCTGACAGAAGCAGACACTTTAGATTATGTTTGGGGACTGTAAAATTTTGGGTATTTATGAAGATGTTATGGAAAAGCAGATGAAGAGAAAAATCTCAATGAAATTTTTCAAAGCCCACAAATTTGAGCTGTACACTCTAGTTTGCAGACCAGCTAATTGCTAAAGGCTGGTAAGGGCTACGAAATTCAGGATGTGATGCTTACCCAGAATTAATCACTTCAGTTTATTTCAGATTATAGTTGTGGGATATTTCTCATGTTGTAAAAGTTATTGTGCTAATTTACTTCATATTTACCTATGGAAAAATGCCTGGGAAAGCCAAAACATGAAATTTCTGGTGAATGAAAAAGAAACTGAGGTAGGCACCTCTGTTCAGCAGGACTGGGAACTTTGTTTGCTGTTGTCTAGAGCAGTTTTGTTTCTGAACAAGAGCATCTTCACTGAGCTTGTAGTGTGCACATGCTATCCTAATTTCCCAGTGTTTCCTTTGTTGACAACAGTTGGGAATTTCAGAATTTAATTCTGCATGCCAGTGTCTGCAAATCTGATTTTGACTTCTTATAATTTCTTCAAGCAAAACAAGGCCATTGAAGTTCCACCTGAAGCAAGAATCAGAGTTAATTTTGAATGCTCTGCCTTGTGGTTCTCAGGGGAGGCTGTTCGGGGGGTCACAAGGAAAGTCACCTGGGGTTTGCCTGGGGAGCTGCACTGAATCAGTCTCAGATCTGACAATGATATCCTTCCTTGCAGGGCAGATGTAATTTAAAGCATAAAAGTGTAGGCCCCTATAATCTATCGGATTAAATAATTCCATTGGCATTCATCACGTAGCTACACAGGCAGCAGCCATGTGGTACAGAGAAATTGAGAGTCTGAACTAGTACAGAGCTGACCACCTGCTCTAAAATGTCACAGATGTAATCCCAAGCTTTATTGTATCAGTAAAAACTGGGACTAATCCCACTGAAGTCAGACATTAAACCTGCATGAGATCGGAATAAAGTTAAGTATTTATTAGTTGTATGTGTGACTTAAACACTTCCCACTATTCACATTAGTTTTTTTTCTGTACATCCCAGATGCAAGTTAAACTGTTGGAGAGTAAATACTGCTAAAAAAATCCCACCCACTTTTTCCTTCCTCTTTAGCCTTTCACTTTGTGTGAGACAGGTCCAGGCTGCAGCATTGCCCTGATATTTCCTAAACTTGGTTTGTGAAATGGCAGCATGGATCTTTCTCTTAGAGGTCCCATGGAAGGACGTGAAGGACCTGTCTGTGATCCCACTCTGAGAGGATGGAATTCACACCCTCAAGTCCCTCTGGAATTTAGAAAAAACCCCTTCTGCTCAATCTGTCATGGTACTGCTGTGCTTTTGGTTTCCACTCCCATGCAAACCTTCCCCACAGCAGGATCTGCATCAGAAGACTTCACCACAGAATTTTGTAGTGAACCACCAACATGGTAAGAGGAAGCCCGAAGGGAAAACAGATTACTGAATAACTCTACTAAATGAGAATTTTCCTCTTTCTGTCGAAGTTCTGCTCTCCAGCTCCCTCGTATCACTCTGAGAAAACTACATGCAGCAGCCCTTTCTCAGAAAGCCATATCTTCCATTTCTGTGGAAAAAAAGAAACCAAAACAAAATAAGAAAAAAACATGGGAGTTCAAGACAAAACTGTTCCCATGAGAACTCCCTTTTCCATACTTGCTGTTATCTGATTGTGGGGGCAGGAAGTTTTTTTTTCACCTTTCCCCCCGCCTAGGACAAGTACCCATGTCCCGACGCCAAGTCTCAGGAATCCAAGGCGGCCAACATTATTGACCCAGGGAATATGTGCCTCTGAGTCAGATCCTGAGATCAGGAGGATCCTGACAGCTGTGTTTTATGTGCTTGAAGGATCCCATTTTCAAGGAAGCAGTGTAACAGTTATTGCCCCATCCATCCCACTGTTTCTACCCCTTCTGCTCTCCAGCTGGCCATACTCTGCCCCCTCAAGACTTCACCATCCTTGTGATATCATGGCATAGACACTGTGACTCTGGCAGCTGAGCTCTCACTCTTTGCAGAACAGAAAAATTTCCTTCCTGGTAGCCTTTTCCTTAGGACACAGATTCAGGGATCATGTTCTGCCTTGTGCTTTGGCTCAACTGTTGGGGTTATTCTGCATGCGCTGCCAGCAGTGTGGAAATGAGCAAATTTCTGTTTTCTGAACTTAATGAGAATCACATTTAGTAGATTTGTGCAATAACACAGGTTAAGAAAAAAGTCATCCTCCATGTGACCAGTGGGCTGTGTCACATACAAATCTGACTAGGGCTATTTGTAATAACTTGACAAAAACTGTCATTCGATATTTTAAAACGTAGTTAATCTCTGAGCCTGAGAAACCGATTCTGTCCCTTTCACACATTTGGTTTCACTGTCTACTGTACAAATGTGGGACTTAAAACTTCTACGTCGCCCAGCAGCTTTAGAGCCATGTTTCTGCTTCATTATCCCCCAAGAGTGCACACCACAAACATCTATGAGCAGTAAGTTGAGGTGGTTATTGTACAAAATATGGTGTGTAAAACAAAACCAAGATTCATATTAAAATTCCTTTCTCAGACGCTGAGAACAGAAATAAGAATCAGCAGAGGTTATTTACAGTGCTAGACACAGAATTTTACTACATACTTCCATTTACAGGGATTTTTTTCTTTTGTAAATTGCTGCTAAATATGTGTGTACTGGTCATACCAGACAGTTCAAAACTTTTTTTAAAACCTAAATCTCTGGAACTGGACAAAGCAATGAACTATTTTTATGACACTGATGTTGAAACCTTGGCTTTTTTTGTGTGGTGGATAATGCTTTCGATTTGGGCTCCCCCTTATGCATTCAATTCGGTTTTAATACCTTCTGAGCCAAATTCTGCCCTCACTTAAGAGCTTCATCATCCCAAGTGCTGACAACAGGGGCTGCAGAGGCTAAGTCAGAGCAAGGCTTCATCATTTGTGCTCAGTGAGCGTGGTTAATTCCTCATCAACACAGTGGGATTAACCCCAATTAATAGAGGTTCATTTTCCTTTTGAATTACTGTTTCAGATGATCTAATGGTATTTATTTAACCCTTATCATAGCAGGAAAGAGCATTTCATCTGATGTTACTGTTGAGCAGCTGAATTCTCCTTTGCTTTTCTAAATCTCTGCTGGAGGTTTGCCACCCAACAGCTTTGACTCCCTGTTTTTTTCTGCACTTACTTTTCCTTTTTCTCAACCTCCATGGAAATATTTTTGCTTAGAGGAGAGGAACATCCTGCCTTCTTCCTTAGGAGCCTCCTCTGGATGCACTGATGTTTTCTGTCGAATGGTCTCAATGTAATGTGCAAATAACGGAGCTGGTCTGTCAATGATTCTCTCTCCTCCCTGTGACACAGCTAAAGAGTCACAACGTGCTGTGTTTTAGAGAGGATCAATCGACTTGCTGCAACCACAGCACCCTTTCACAGAAGGTCTATCCAGACTCACATAAGGCATGTTCCTGGGCAGGCGAAAAATGTGAACTGAGAAGCTGTCCTTTGTCCAAGATCACCCCTGGCAGTGTCCAAGACCAGGTTGGATGGGGCTCTGAGCAATCTGGTCAAGTGGAATGTGTCCCTGCCCATGGCAGGGGAGTTGGAAAGGGGTGATCTTTGGGTCCCTTCCAACTCAAAGCCTTCTATGATTCTGTGATCTACTGGGCATCCGAACCCTTGGACATGCAGAAAGCAAGCCTTGATCATGAGACCTTGATAGAGCAACTCACAGCTCAAAACTGAAAGGTGTGTGAAGGTGGATGTGAAGATGGCCCTGGGCTGCCCTGCTCTCTCTTTGCTCCTTGCCTGTTGTGTACACAGACACTTCTCAACCACGATTTAGAGCAGCCTGGTCATGATCTCATCCGACTGTGTGGATAAGGGCTCCAAAATAGGACCCTGTGATCAAAATGTCCGGAAACATGAGGTCATGACATCAAAAGGCCAGTTCTGTAGTGAAAGTATGGCTTTCAGGTGCCGCTGCCTTCAAAGGTTACCGCTAAAACAAAGGAGAAATCTATATTTGGGGACATTCATGCAAAGCACTACCGGTTGCTGTTCATCAGAGGTATCAAGACAATTAGAGATTGCAAACAATACCCAACAAAAAAAAAAACCAAAACAAACAAGAAAAAGAAAGAAAGAGAGAAAGAGAGAAAGAGAGGAAGGAAGGAAGGAAGGAAGGAAGGAAGGAAGGAAGGAAGGAAGGAAGGAAGGAAGGGAGGAAG
>VXAY01005793.1:51220-110949 GCA_013399855.1 Oxyruncus cristatus | reverse complement strand
AAAGAAAGAAAAAGAAAGAAAGAAAGAAAGAAAGAAAGAAAGAAAGAAAGAAAGAAAGAAAGAAAGAAAGAAAGAAAGAAAGAAAGAAAGAAAGAAAGAAAGAAAGAAAGAAAGAAAAAAGAAAGAAAGAAAAAGAAAGAAAGAAAGAAAGAAAGAAAGAAAGAAAGAAAGAAAGAAAGAAAGAAAGAAAGAAAGAAAGAAAGAAAGAAAGAAAGAAAGAAAGAAAGAAAGAAAGAAAGAAAGAAAGAAAGAAAGAAAGAAAGAAAGAAAGGAAGGAAGGAAGAAAATTATCCAGCTCATGAATGTAATAAACTTCAGGAGAAAATACTTCTCTTTCTTTTTGCCACAGAGGTTAGTTACATGATTAAACTAGGAATGTCACTACTGAGCTCTGCAATAACCTGCACAGAGCTGCATGGACCTACAGTGGTAGCGAATGGCCAACTTTCCCGGGAAAGTTTTTTGTTGTCCTTGTGTTGCTTGGGTTTTTTACACCACATCTGTGCTTGCTTCGTCATTCTGCCATCTGCTGTAACAAAATACAGACACAGCATTTCAGAGAACAACCTCTCCACACTTTAAAATGCTCCAACCCGGAGAACAGCCTTTTATTTCTCACAAGCTGTAGTGCTTATTATCCTATCCTTCTCCTCCTCCTCTTCCTCCTCCCCCTGCCCCACATGCATGATGAATTACACACGCTTACCAAGCGTGGAGAACACAGAATCCCATTGATTTTGCCACAATGTTACTACTAAACAAAATGAATGGTTCTGCGCTTTTACTTCGCTGAAAGGTCAGAAATAGCAGGTCATTATCGTTAAATTTTTAATTTTGAAACTCTCAATCAGGCTCGTTTCCTGTTTGGTGTTGTCTGCAGATACACAATGTACAGCGGAGAGAAGGACTCGGGTTGCTAAAGGATGGAAATAACAGAGTATGAGGAGAGTGGTTTTGAGCACACACTCTGTAAAGTCCAGTCAAAGTTTCTTCCTGGAGCAGCCGCACAAATCTCTTGGTAGCAGTAAACTCGCTGCACAGACTTCATTCCTGAACACATGTTCAAAGGTGATAAAATAAATGCAGATGGTTTCCCAAAACCTCAGTGGAGCATTTTTTGCCGTTACTAAATGGACTGTAAAAAAACTAGGGGGAAAAAAAAAGAAATTGAGAAAATACAGTTTGACACAGACAGGCAATTTCAGAATAGCATTTGGTCATCTGGGAGAAAATCTAAATAAAATGTGTGTTTATAATGATCCATTGGCAAAACAATATTGACAGAGCATCTGAGCTGCCTAATGGAAGTGATTTTTAGAATGCTTAAATTAAACTAGCGTTGCAAGCTGAGTATTTTTCTTATTTACTTAGCACATACAAAAAAATTACTTGGACAGGAATTTTGAATTCATTGTGCCATGACCAAAGTTGACAATAAAACCATTCCCGGCTGCAGTGGAAGCAGAATTAGACCTTAACAAATTTATTACAGGTTTTGTTTACAAACTTGTTACAAAATTATACAGCATCTTATGCGTACACAGGATTTACAGGAACGCGTTACTGACGTGCGTGACGACTCCTCTCTCTGGTCGAGATCTGCAGGTTTTTCTTCGCCCGAGGCCTGATCCAGCTTCCACTGGAGAAGGTGAGATTTTATTTTTTTTTTTTCCATGGACTTTAGTGGAAGCTGGATGAGATCCAGGGGGTAACACTTCCGTTTATTGTTTTCCTGGGGTGGGAAAGAAGCAGCCGATCTAACAACCTTACACACCACGCTTCTTTCCCATTTCGTGTGTTTCAGACGACAGGAGTATTTACTCCGTGACATTTTTGCTGGCTGCTTGTGTTAGAGTTAAGAGTCAAAGACCAGTTCCTGTTACTGGATCTACAGTGGAAAAGGACAAATGACAATTGGATTTCTTCGAAACATTAAAGGATGAACCTCCCTTGATTTTCAATGAGAAGAAATGAAGGCATTAGCATCAAATGTGATGTTGTTTACACTGCTATAAAGCTGCATTTTCTCCCCTGTTTTCAGAATAATTTCTCTGTATTTACAGTGATATAAATAAAAGGGGCATCCTCACTGCAGGAACAAGGTAGTTTCTGATTAATAGGATTTAGCCAAGTTAGTCTTCTTACCTCCTCTTCTCACATGGAGATAGACCTAGGGTGAAACAAGATTTCTGAACTTGACAATATCAGCTCTCAATTATTCCCAACATCTTCAAATGATCTTTTTTTTGGGAATTCAGGGTGTAAAACTAAGCTTTTAACTTGCAAAAGAATCTAGCGGGGCAGGACTCTGAAAAATATGCTTTTACCCCCAAGCCAAAAAATTTCAGTTGAAATTTAATCTTTCCTACTAGTAAAACTAGGAAAAGCTCTGTGGGGGATTTTTTTTTTTTTTTTCCAAATGTTTGCCAGGGAATGAGAAAACTGGAAATATTCTAGTCACATCTATCAGATACCGAGTTCCTTGTTATATTACATCCTCTCTTTCGTTTTATGGATTGCTGTGGTATGGAACCTCTGAAGTTCTTATTGCTTGAAGCAAAGTAAAGGTTTAGTACTGCGAGGTGATGATATTTCCTGGGAGGTAAATACCTTGGCCTTATGTTGAGAACTGAGATGGTTCTCAGAAACTTTGCTTATGGCCTCCCCTGCAGAAACACCACCTACATGGATATCCAACCTGGCTTCCAGAGACACAGCTATTCCAGTGCTTGGCCTTCTGGGCAACCTGTCCAGTTCTCTGGTGGTTTTATGGAGTGTAATTCTCTCTGTAAGGGATTAGGGGAGACCACACAATTTGCTGCCTGTCACGGCCTGCTGCAGATTTGAAGCTGGTTTTCCAGGAGTGAAAGCTGTATGAACAAAAGAATCCTTCAGCCTCGGGTTTGAGTGCTCTGATCTCATTTTCATTTGTGATGCTGAACACGCAGTGAAAACCGGAGTGTAAAACCCTCAGACACTACAGCTGTAAAGCTTTTTGAGTGGCTGGTGTTTTCCAGCCCTGCCTGGGTGTTAGATCTATCTGGACACAGATAACATGCAGTCCAGTCTTAATTCTGTTGATAGCCGTGGACTCTCCTTTATTTTATGGGAGTGGGATCCCATTCGGGGCATTACACAGCTGATGTGTAGACCATCTCTTCAAGTAGTGTCATTACTCCTGTCCGTAGTGGAGCTACATGACAATCCAAAGAAGAGTTTGAGGTATATATTTGCAAGTACATTGGTCTGTCCTAAGTAACAAATCTGTTGAGTTGAGGGACTTCATTATCACTTTAGACTCCATGGATTTTAGTCACCATCCATTTCACGTTCCTGTGAAAGGTACTGGGTTTCTCCAGCAGCTCTAAACGTTTTTCTCCCTGTGGAAAATGGAGAATGGATTGCTGAGGGGAACAGCTTTGTACGGGTGTGTGTCTTTGATATCCACACCAGGATATCATACCTTTCTTTTCTACAATTTGCAAGCCAAGGGCTCTTTTAAGGTTGAGACACCACTAGCTTTGTTTCTATTTTAAAAACTCAGACAGAGAGAAATGATCCAGCAATGCAAGCAGAAGATAATGGATTCATGTGAGGAGGAGGAGGCTGATCACAATAAACCATCATTCATGTATTATATTAATGATCTGTTTAGATTGGTTCTTGGCTTCAATAAGTTTCAGCTACAAATATTTTATATTTTTTTCATATTTTTTCAATGATGCACTGGCAGCTTGAGAAACAGTTGCAAACAAATGTGCTTCAGAAACGTAAATGGAAGTTGCTGGATTATTAGTAGCCATCCTGAAGTGCTAACAGAGAAAAAATGGTAATTTCAATGGCAAAACTGGTATACTACACAGAAACTTTATTTTAGGGCTACCCTATGTCTGTAAATTTGACATCATCTGCAGGCTACAACACGTATTTTGGTCCATTTTTTTTTTCTTTGGTGGTGAGGAGTCAACACTGTATCCAATTAAATGTGAATGTATAGAGCAGGGAATATTAAATATGTACACAACTCTTGGCATTGATCTGATTTTTAACAAGTTTACTAAATGACAGTCACTGGTTTGACAATACTGAATGAAAAATACTGATTTTACACAGATTTTACAGGAAGGTTACGGTATGCTGCCGACAAGCAGTGTCACAAACATAGTCTAAGAAAAACCTGGAGTTGCCCACAGCAGAGGCACACACCCTTTGCTCTTGTTTATTGAGAGAGAAAGCTTATATACTGTAGATTTGCTGAAGTTTAATAAATAAGGTCAACTTATAATATATATAAAACAATATAAACATTTATATGCTACATGCATATCATATAATTTAAAGTAATAATTTATATAGCAAAGAGATGCAGATTTATGTTCTTCCTATTTTCCTCGACAACGCGCACACGCAGGAGGTGTCTATCCTTATCCATCTCCAGCCTACCAGTTTGTTGTTTTCTGAAGTCAGTGCTCTAACATAAGTTTGGGATGTCTTGCATTGGGAATTCCAGTGCTTGTCATCGATGCCACGGCAGCCGTTTTTCACGGGCTTGGCTTCTTTACACCTCGTTTCATAAAAGTATTGCTTAACCGGAGAGTTGCCCGTTTTAATTTCTCCCAGAACAGTTACCTGGTGTCCTCTGATGTCGATGGCAGAGGATTTGTCCGTGACCCACAAACTCTCACTGTCACAAACGGAATATTCCCCTCGGTGGCCCTTGTGCTCCGCGTACCTCTTCCGCCGGGAGGTTCTGTTCACCACGGAATTCCCAATATAATCCTCCATGAGGTACAGCGGCGGTGGCTCCAGCGGCGTGTTGTCACTCAAGAGGACTCGGGGAGAGTTGTAGCGTCTCTGCTGCCTCAAGAGGTCTGTGTCCACTGAGATAACTGGCTGGAAGTCTGATTTCACATTTTCCTCTGCATCCATCTCTTGCTGAGTGTCTGCTTTCTGCACCGTGTTTTGATAGTTTTCCTTAATATCTACCATCTGCTTGGAAAGCTTGTTTTTTAAAATGTCTGCCTGGATGAGTTTGATGATAAGAGAATTTATCGAATCTTCCGGCAAACTCCTTTGATCCATGTTGGTAGACTGGATGCCACGAAGATAAGCGAGAAATATCACATAAAACAAGATGGACATCACCTTGTTCACCTGTAAGATCTGCAAGGAAACAGAAAGTCAACATAAAAAAAAAATAAAGGGGGAAGCGTTTTAGAGGCTGAGAACATGAAAATTGGGAACTTTTACTATAACATTTGCACTTTATATATACGGATATATATAGATACAGAAACACAGGCTATGTGTTTCTTCGAAGATATAATTTGTTACACTTTATAAAGAGTATAACTAATTTCTGAGTGGTTTTTTTTTCATTCCCTTTCTCTCTGTGGTACTATAAGGTAAAATATTCTTGAAGGAAAATCATGCAGCCAAGCAGCAAAATGGACTTTTTTTGTGTTTTGAACTTCAGAAAATACTAGCTATGCCCCCGCAATAAAAGCGGGGCATTCAGATGGGTCCTCAGATCTTTTTTGTAGTGATTGTTTACAGAGTTGGAACCTGTTGTGTTGTTTTGTTTGATTCGTTTTGTTTGATTTGCTTTGTTTTGTTTAATGAAGTTGCTTCACTGCATTTATATAAAATGAAACAAAACTGACAGTAGTTACAAATATTCAAGGGCAGGTGGAGGACACCTCTCTCCCCACCCTCCTCAAAACAGAAGAATTTTGTTCAGAGAGCGAAGATCTTGAAAACTGTACATAAAAATGTGCCGCTTCTTTGCCATCCACTGCTCTATGTAGATTCCTGTGATGTCCTTCTAATTCTAGCTTCTGACCATATTCTAGAAGCTCCTTTGTAATTTATTTTTAAGCCTTTGTGGGTTTTTTTGTGTAGTTGAGAACCATGCACATCTGCCTAAGGAGGTTTTTATTTCCTGTGGACACCTGTATATTTTCTATTAGCACCTACACTTAAATGAAATCAATTTTCAATGTAAAGTACTAATGAAAGTAAACCATTCACTTCAGAGCACACCTCCTTTATAAACTTTTTGCACAAGTAGTGGATTAAAGTCGAAAATATCAAACTCAGAGCACCCACATCCCATGTAATAAACCCGACTGCAGCACCGATTCAAGTGACTCAGAACAGTCTTGAGTTTGATTCTGCTGCGCTGCAAACACATCCACCACTGCGTGTCAGAGACCTCCAGCACTCTGGGATGAGGGCACAGAGTCACAGATCATGGAACAGGTGGAGCTGAAAGGATCCTCAGGGCATCATCTAGTCCAATCCCACTGCTCAAAGCAGTATCAGCCAGGGCAGCTTGCACAGGGCTGTGCCTAGTCAGGTTTTGAATATCCTCATGGATGGAGACTCCACAACCCATCTAGGCAACGTGTTCCAGTGTTTGACCAGCCTTGCACTTAAAAGAATTGTCATGTTTCAGTAGTATTTCCTATATCTCGTTTTTTTCCCATTCCCTATTGTCCTTTCATGGGTCACCTTTAGGAAGAGCTTGGCCCCGCCTTTTTTACTGCCTCCCATCAGGTATTTCTACACTTTGATAAGATCCCTCTGAGCCTTCTCCAGCATGAACAACCCCAGCTCTCTCAGCCTCTCCTCATATGGCAGTTGCCCTAATCCCTTAACCATTTTCATGGACTAGCTCTTGTATATCCATGTCTCTCCTGTACTGGGAGCCCAGAACTGGACACAGAACTCCAGATGTGGCCTCACCAGTGCTGAGAGAGGGGAAGGATCCCCTCTCTCGACCTGCTGGCGACACTCTGAGTACTCTGTGATTTTCTCAGGAGAAACCATGGAAATACCAGACATCTTGAACAGAAAATTTTCCACTTTTAAAAAAATAAGTAAAAGAAATCATCATTTTTTTGTGTAAAAGAGTGAACCATTTTCTGTATAAGAAGGCAAGGAAAAAAATATGAAAAACATTTTACTGCGCAACCCTCTATTCACAATAAGTAAAATTCTTTTTGCAAGATTGAGTCCCCACTTCATAGTTTGGAACTGCAGCAAAATCAGAGCTACCCTCTGTGGATGTGTGAGCTGCCCTTTTATGGACAAGAAATGTGTTTTCTCCATTCTCAGTTTGTCACAGTATGAGTTCACCTAAATCTAGACTGTTGCTTGCAGCAATGTTTTGCTTTGGGGGGAAAAAAAATCTAAGATGTTCAGTGACCATACAATTACTGTCATACCTAAATAAATACTAACTTAATGTAGATAGATCTCAGAGCCCAGATTGTACTGTATAAAAAATTGCAGAGCAATTTAGTCTTCGCTCAGAAAATTATTTGCTTTTAACAACAGTAAAAATATTATTAAACAGATGTCATTCAGCAGATTTCTTGCAGCACTCAGGAGAGCAAACCCACATGCAGCATGACACAGAAATCCATAGGATGGTGAGCAAAGCTCCGACAATGCTCAGCTCAAAGGCTGAAAGCATTGTTCGTGCCAACATGCAGCTGCATGCAATCACTGCTCTGTTTAGTCTCAAAACTAAGTGGCACTAGCAAAATACACAAGTTGGAGCAGGTGATGAGGTGGGAAAAGTAAGACTGGAGTTCCTGCAGACTCTCTTTAATGTCATACTGCACACAAAAAGGAAGGTCTGGGGACCTCGGAGTTGGAACAGTTCAAAGAAGCTATTTTTCTTGTCCGTGGAGGAACCCCATTAATGGGAAAAATGCCTAGAAGTATTTTGCTGAAATTCATGTGAAACGTCTTGTGGATTTGGTGGGAAAGATGTGAACCTACAATGAAGTTTGACTTGTAGTTTGATTTACGCTTGTCAAATTATTCGCTGCAAAGGTAAAAATGTCCCAGAACAAACCTTTATCCTTTTTCTGAGTGCAAAATTCTGACAGGAAACAGAAATGCTTGGTGAGATTACAATTTTCAGGGAGTTCCTCCAAGACAATTCACCGAGAAGGTTCATCAGTGGTGTTCAGAAATTCCAGGACTAGAAACTCACAGGCTGTCCACAAAGTCCAGCATCTCAGAATATAAGACACTGTTCTAGATGGGAGAAATGGACATTACTGGGAAACTGCAACTGTTTTACAGCCTTGGCTCTAATGTGGTCATAAGACACCTTAGAAGTATATTGATTTGTAGATGTGGGGAGAAATGCTTTTGATAAATGGTCCTTTGCCCAAAATGGAACATTGTGCCTGTTTGAACTGAAGATAATTTGATTTTTTTTTTTTTTTATGTGTGTTGTTAAATCCATAAAAAGCAGAGGAAAATGTAAAACTTAAAAACGTTTATGTTTTCATATTTTCAAAGCAAATCATTCAGATGTTTCTGGACATGCTTCGGATGTTATACAATGCAATTCACAGAGCAGAACAAGTGCTTACTTAGAGTAGCCCAGTGAGTAAATTATCTGTAGAGGAGACTTGGATTAGAGGAAAGATTTCAACACAGGTATCCTTTCTGACTTAACTTCCAGGCTCCTGGGCCACAGGCTTATATGGATCTAAGGAGAAGTTCTTTCTTTGACCTTTTAAAGAATAGTATAAAAATCCCCCAAGTATTTAGCTCTTCACATGACTTCTGTTGTTCTTTCATTAATTTTTTCTTAAATTCAAACTATTCATTTCAGATAGAAAGACAGATTTCGTTCAAGCCAAACTTTTCCTAGTCATCTGATATCAGTGAGATATTTTTGTTGTTCTACAAGGTTCTTCTGGAAATTTTGCACGTGTAGATTCCTAACAAAAGGTCATTTTGGCTGTCCATGTGGACTGTTTATAGTCAAGTAAATGTGCTGAATGAACCTAGAAATGGACAGAATAATATTTACACTCCTTCAGGTACTACAGACTAGATTAGTATATTTAGGACCTGAGCTTGGGTCCCAAAGCCATTCCACTGTGAAGTCATCCCCACTTGTCCTGTCCCTAAAACTCCTGATGAAGACCCCCTCTCTGGCTTCCTTGTAGGCCCCTTCAGATACAGGAAGGCTGCTATGAGGTCTCCATGCACCAATCTTCTCTTCTATATGATGAACAGCCCCAACATTCCAGAAAACTGTTTTTCCTGAGCTGCCAGATACAGGAAGACCAGCTCTGTTCTCATGCTCTGCTCTCATACTCTGCTCTTCTTTCTGACCTTCAAGTTGTTGGGTCACACCTTGGATGCTTCGAGCTCTGGCTAGAAGTAATTGCAAAGAGGGTGAGGAGCACGTGGCTCTCACATCAGCCCTTGAATGTGCTTGGAAACCACTGCTACGTGCAGTTTGGAAAAGCACTGGACATCAAGGTAGGAGGAGTTTGTCCCTTTGCAGAGCTCTTTTATTCAGAGATAATACGCTGTCTTTCAAAAGTGATTACAGACATGGCAACAGAAACAAAGAAGGCCCTGAAAGGGACAAGGAGTATAACTAAGCAACAAATAAGCATTATGAATGGTCCAGAGGATTTGTGGGAGGATATATAACACAGCGTGGCTGGAAAACCAGTATATCCTGGTAGTAGGTTGCTAATTTGCACTAAGCAAGTTTGACTCAGACATTGCTGACATTGCGGCACAGCTGATAAAAGCAAACAGCACAGAAAAGGAAAGCTCGTGCATTGCAAAGCTGTTTGATCTTCATGGTTTGTATTCCTGCCTGTCACTGCAGTGTCAGGAGGCTGTTAATACTGTCTGATCTAGGTGGTCCAAGGAAGGTCTATGTTCAGGAGAAATAGATAAGGTTACCTTTTCCTTCTGTCAGTAAATTAAATCCCCAATAACCTCTGGCAAATCACTTTCTGCTCTACAACACTTTAGGTAGTAGTGGAAAACTTGGCTTCGTTTTGTTCGTGGTGAATAAAAAAAAAATAAATGTATTGCTTTGTTTTGATCAGTCTCTGAACAGTCTACACAGCTGAGGAGCAAAGCATGATCTAAAATATTCCATGAAAGAATGAAACTCTGGTACTGTGAGAACTCACTAACTATTTACTTGTAAGTCATTGCTAAGAAGAACTGGAATAGAAAGAAAAGTGACGGGTGAATTTTACACTGAGCATTGGAATCACAGAATATGCTGAGTTGGAAGGGACACACAAGGATCATTGAGTCCAACTCAACTCTGCACAGGACCATCCCCAGGAATCACACCATGTGCCTGAGGGTATCATTCAAATGCTTCCTGAGCTCTGTCAGCCTTGGTGCTGTGCCCACTGCCTTGGGGAGCCTGTTCAGTGCCCAACCACCCTCTGGGAGAAGAACCTTTTTCTAACATCCAACCTAAACCTCCCCTGACACAACCTCAGGCCATTCCCTTGGGTCTTGTCACTGGCCACCAGAGAGAAGAGATCCGTGTCTGTCCCTCTCTTTCCCTTCCTGAGGAAGCTGCAGATGCTGTGAGGTCTCCCCTCAGTCTCCTCCAGCTGAACACACCAAGTGCCCTCAGTCACTCCTCACAGGGCTTCCCCTCACAGCCCTTCACCACCTTCACAGCCTCCTTTGGACACTCTCTAATGGCTTAATGTCTTTCCTATATTGCAGTGCCCAAAACTGCCCCAATGTTGCAGGTGAGGCCGCCCCAGGTCAGAGCAGAGCGGGACAATCCCCTCCCTGGCCCNGGTTGGTGATTGCCCAGTTCAGGTCCCTCTGCAGGGCCTCCCTGCCTCTGAGGGAGTCAACAGCTCCTCCCAGTTCTGTGTCATCTGCAGACTTGCTCAGTGTCCCTTCCAGTCCTGTGTCCAAGTCATTTATGAAGATGTAGAAGAGCACTGGGCCTAAGAGGGAGCCCTGTGGAACCCCCCTAGTGACAGGTCACAGTCTGATGTCACCCCAGTCACTGTCACTGTCTGTACTGGACTCATGAGCCAATTGCTCGCCCACCACATGATTTTATCCAGCTGTGGAATGGACATTTTATCCAATAGGATACTGGGAGAGACAGTATCCAAAGCTTTACTGAAATCCAAAAAGATCACATCGGCTGGCTTCCCTTGATCAGCCAGGTGGGTCACCTTGTCCTAAAAGGAAATCAGGTTTGATCAGCAGATCTTTCCCCTCATGGAGCCATGCTGGCTATGACCAGTAACTACATTATCTTTCGGGTGTTTTTCAATACTTCCCAGAGTAATCCTGTCCATAATTTTACCAGGCACTTAAGTGAGACAGACAGGCATGTAGTTTCCAGTGCCCTGCTTCTTGCCCTTCTAGAAAATCAGTGCAATGTTTATCAGCTTCCAGTAAGCTGGGACATCTCCGGATCAAAAATCATTGAGAGAGGTTTTGCAACGACATCAGCAGCTCTTTCAGGATTCTTGGATAAATCCCATCAGGCTCCTTAGGTTCGTAGGGATCCAGCTGGAGCAGCAGATCCAACACAGTTTCAGGGTCACCTGGGAGTTGCTCATTCTCGCATTCATGGTCCTGCAGCTCAGGGCACTGAGACCCCCTTGGTCCGTCATCCGTGTTGAAGATTGAGGCAAAGAAAGTGTTAAACACCTCTGGCTTGACCCTGTTCCTGTTTGTGAGGTGACCATCCCCATCCTGTAACAGGTTGATGATATTTCTATGCTGCCTATTGCCATTAAATATTCGAGAAAACTTTTTTTTGTGCCCCACAATTTCTGGCAGCTTCAACTCCAGTTGCACTTTGGTCACACGAATTTTTCTCCCTACAGCAGCAAGCAGCATCTCTGAATTCTTCCCATGTCACTTGACCTTGCTTCCTCTGGACATACACCTTCCTTTTTTGCCTTATTTCCAAGAGAAGATCCCTGTTCAGCCAAGCTGGCCTTCTTCCTCACCTGCATTTGGGAATGGCTGCTCCTGTGCCCTTAGCAGGTGATGTTTGAAAAGTGACCAGCATTGATGGACCCCAGTTCCTGCAAAAACATTTCCCCAGGGGACCTTAATAATTCCCTGAGCAGCCTGAAGTCTGCTACCCAGAATGATTTGTGTAAGTCAGCTTGAAGCATTTGCCACTTCCTAAAAAATTCAGGAGCAGCGTCTGTTCTTCAGACCAAGCAACTAATGATCATTTGTGGTGGCTGACAGCTTTTTCAGGCTTTTACCAAAGTCTAATTAATTTAATTACACGAGTGTAGTTAAACTCACTGTTTGCTAAGCACTGCTTTCCCAAACTCTGAAGCAGTGGAGTGCCCTGTTGGTTCCCTCTTCCTAATAACTATGTTAAGAAGAAATTCAGCTTTTCTCCTTTGTCTTTAGGGGAACATGGAAAAGGTACAAAACAAGAAAAGTATCACTGCATTCTCAATGTTCAAAAAGATGGGAACATGAAATACTTGCATATGAAAATTTGCGTTTGTATTTCAGAGTAGTAATCGACTATTTGCACAACATGTGCTGTAGAAAGATTTATTGAAGTAGATTGCTGCAGAGTGCTAAATGTCCCTAAAGACACTACGACCCTCCTGAACACTTCCACTTCTCAGGATATGGAAATTTCAACACATACGGATTGAAGCTGAAGCTTTCAAAAGAGCCAGACCCTCTGAGAAGCTGAAGAATTCAGAGATAAAGTCAAGAGGGACTGAGTTATGGCAGCCCTGAGTGTTAACCCTCCCACCCTGGGTGCCAACCAAACCATGGTTAGAGTGAAGGAGTTTGAAACCAATACATTCCTCTTGCAGATAGGCAGGGGAGAGAGGACGCACACTCCAACTGGGAGAGACCACCAAAGTTTCTTAATTTCTGCAGCAGGTCAGTTGCCTTTAATCGTGCTTTACTCAAGGCCACTTTCAGAAAAGACACATCTGAGCACTAAGCCCAAACAGCCTCCAGTGACTGGTATATACCTAATCTCTCATGGAAATGGAGTTCAACCTGAACTGACATTTCCTTTTCCTCTTTAAATGACTGGCTGAGCAAAACACAGCAGGACAGCTGCTCACTCCAGCATGAAAAACTCATCTGCACTTTGAACCAATGCACAGTGCTCTTTACGATTATCATTGGACCATGACCCTACTCGTCACTGAGGAAAGCTTTCCCAACTGGTGACATCTTTTGTGATAATACATCTGCTGCGAGGAGCAATCTGTTCTTGGAGCAGTTAAATGAGCTCTGTAGAGTCGCAGCGACATCTCTTCATTCACACAGCTGATTGCAACTGCATGCGTGCCTATGTTTGATCTTTCCACCACAAATATATCTATTTCTTTTCGGAGATGAAGATGCGACCGCCTTACACATACCTGCTCTTTTCCAAGAGAAAGGTCAGGAGCAGTTGCTCAGTGCTTACCTCACTGTTTGGAACAGCAGCTGCTTCTCACACCTTGTGCACAGTTAATTCTGTTCGGTTTTGGCCCTGCACCTCCCTCCCCTGCCACTGACATTGGGTAGTGTTCCGGGCACTTAAGACCTCCCTGGAGGTATTTGACACTCCCCAGCATCCTCTCACAGTCCCACTGAGGGCCTTGGCTGTGAATGATGTCCCGTATAATCTCAGCTATACAAGCTCCATCCCCAGCTCTGTAATCAGCTACGGAAGTTTCCTCGGTCACAACGAGGTCCTTCTCTGGTTTAATTCCTTTCATCACTGACATTTATGTGACATATTTACACCTGTCTGTCTCTGCCCTGACTGCTGTGGTATAATTTTGCATTAACCAGTTGACCAATTACTCTGTGTACTGAGAAGGTTGGAAGAAGAAGTCTGAAGGCTGGAATACCAGTTTCTTCATTTGTTGGAAGAGTTTGGTCAAGTAATCTCTGTTCATTACTTTATATATCTGCAAAGTAAGAAACTCTGTGCAGTGATGTTGGGGTTTTATCACTCTAGATATATACCCTGACATGCTTTGGTTTCTCACTCCAAGAACTGGCTGTTGTTCCCCAGCTGAGAGAGCAAAAGCAAGGATTTCTTCTCTGCACACAAGGCACAATAGCAGTGCAGTAGGATACCCTGCGTGCTGCATGTCTGTTTTGAGTGTAACAAGGCATCTTAACAAATATATTTCCATAAATGTACACAGTGTAAATCATCCTTTGGGTATTTTTACCATTCTAGAGGATGAACAGCTGGAGAGCAGCCCTGGGGAGAAGGACTTGGGGGTGCTGGTGGGTGAGAGGCTGGACCTGCTCTGGCCTTGTGGGCTGGCACCAGAAACCCCCTGTGTCCTGGGCTGCACCCAAAGCAGCGTGGGCAGCAGGGCAGGGGGGGATTCTGCCCCTCTGCCCCCTCAGGTGAGACCCCCCTGCAGAGCTGCCTCCAGCTCTGGGGGCCCAGCACAGCAAGGACATGGAGCTGTGGGAACGAGTCCAGAGGAGGGACATCAAGATGATCAGAGGGATGGAGCAGCTCTGCTGGGAGGAAAGGCTGAGAGAGTTGGGATTGTTCAGCCTGGAGAAGAGAAGCTTTGGGGTGACCTAATTGTGGCTTCCAGTGCCTGAAGGGAGCCTACAGATGGGAAGATGGAGAGAGACTATTTCCAAGGGCCTGGAGTGACAGGACAAGGAGGAATGGCTTCAAATGGAGAGAGAGCAGGTTTAGATTGGGTATTCAGAAGAAGTTCTTCCCTGTGAGGGTGGGGAGGCCCTGGCACAGGTTGCCCAGAGAAGCTGTGGCTGCCCCATTCCCTGGAAGTGTTGAAGACCAGGTTGGATGGGGCTCTGAGCAACCTGGGCTAGTGGAAGGTGTCCCTGCCCATGGCAGGGGGTTGGAACAAGATGGTCTTTAAGGTCTCTTCAACCTAAAGCATTCTATGAGTCTCACATCACTGATATTTGAGCAGTCCATAAACATTTATCTTAGTTAATACTGACAAAGTAGGAGGGATACCACTGTTCCCATTTTAAAAGAGCATAAACTGGAATACACAGAAATCACATCATTGCAAGGTCATACAGGTTGGGGTTTTCATGTTGCATTGGCTGGTCAGGGAAGTCCACTGTAATACTGTATGGAAGTTTGGTTGATCGATGACAAGAATGAAATGAAAGGAAATAAAAACCAAAGCCATCTTCTTAGTCATGGCAAAGGAATAAAGTTGCAGTTGAGCAAACAATTTCCACAAAAGCTGAAGTATTTCTACATATTATTCACTGTGTAGCTCTGAAAACTACCTAAAGTAAAAAGAAATCTAAAGATCAAATATTTATCTAAATCAATAGATTTACTTGACTAGACCTGTGCTAATATTACAAAAAGCAGAAGATTTGCACTTGCATTCCCCCCCCCCCGATATAATTTGCAAACAGAAGAATAGAAAGCTCAATAACTAAATCAGGGTAGTGGATAATTTAAGTTGATATACTGTGTGTTAGTTAATCTTTTCATTGCTCTTCATTAATAGCAGCAGGGCCAAGCAGCAAACAAATTAAATTTGCAGCTGAATTTGGAGGGGACGCAAACAGCAGTAAGTAAAGAGAAATACAATCTCTGCTGGGGGCATGGAGGCAGAAAATATTGGCAGAAAATCGCAAAATGAAAGTCAAAGTAGAAATTAAAAGCTAGTGTGCTGTGGGAATGCTGGTATTTAGCAGTGATATACAGAGGGAAAAAGAAACTTAGAAAGGAGCAATACCTGATCAGATCCAGGAATGAACTAAAACTTTGGAAAGGCACAGTATTTAACAAAGGCAAATGCTGAGGCTTTTTTTTGCAGAGCTAAAAGGGAATTGCCACTTTTTGTAGCACCAGAGTAAAACCAGAAAAGCTGCTTGAAAGGTGGAAGGTATTGTCAGACAAAAGGAAAATCAGGAAAGAACAGCTAAAGTGACTGAAAGGGTTGGAAAACTGACCTTTGAGGAAATTGCCTTGAAGGTGCAAGGCTTTGCTACGGACTGACAGAAAGGCCATGACAAAAAAAAAAAAAAACAGAGTAAAGATCTGGAAAGCACGAGCATTGGTGAAAGAGAACATTCACTTTGGTGTGGAGCAAAAGAGTGCAATCAGGAAAACTGGGATTAAGCTAAGGAAAGGGAAGTTAGGCTGATCATCAAAAGCAGTTTTCCAGCTCTGCAAGATGTTTGTAACAAACCCAAAGCCACACCAAAGAGACCTGGTTTCATGTTTCCTCGCAGCCCTGAAACTCCATCTAAGTCTTTTTTTGAAACAGTTTGAAGATCCATTAACCTTTCAAGTCAACCTGGACCTACTTTGGCTCAACCAGAGCTGATTAATTGTTTTGTATTAAAATCAGGCCATTGAGGGTTTAAGTTCTCCATAATTAAAGTTGAGAGCAGTCTCCCAGATGAAACTCACTTCTTTCACCTTCCCACAATTCGGGGGGGTGCAAGCCTGGCCTTATAACAGATTGTCCTCACTGTTCTATTTATAAATGCCTGAGGTGGGTTTTCTCTGTTTTGGTAGCAGAAGGAGAAAGGGAAGCATCTCTCAGATGATCAGAATTTTGTCCCTCTCCTTAGGCTATGAAAGGCAAGCCTCCTGGAGATCCTGTGATGTAGGATGGTCTGGAATGTTTTTGCATTTATATTCCCCCTGGCCAATTCATTTTGTTGGAAAAAAAATTACAGAAAAAAAAAGGAGAGAGTTTTAAACAGCTATTTGTTAGTTTTTCTGATATTAGGAATCTCAAAGGGACGACTTATAATTTCAATTTCAATATATCATTATTTTGCATGAAGAGCAAAAGGTTCCTATTTTGTTTTGGTTCAGAAGCTGAAAACTTCCTCTTCCTTCCATCTTTTTTAATACCTTCCATTTCTGTTTTCATTTATGAAGTAAGGAAAAAAGTTAAGTCAAGCAAGCAAACAGAAAAAAAGCGAGGAGTACAACGTCAAAAATGTTAGTCTCATGGTGAAAAATCTTGCATACCTAATCCCAGTTTATGGGTACAGACAGGATTCTCACCCATGAGGAAATAGGAACACTGTAATAGGGAATGCTAGTTAGAAGTGAAATAAGCTTTTGTTCAGTTAGAATTAAAAGAGATTCTGAAGTTAATCTGAGACCAAAAAAAAAAAAAAGGATTTATTCGTTTTTCTGACAGCTCTTCTGTGACCCTTGAATACAAATGTTTGCATTGAGAGTATGGAATCACAGAATCATTAAGGTTGAAAAGACATCTAAGATCATGGGGTCCAGTCTTGACTGATCACCACCTTGTCACCTAAACCAGAGCACTGAGTGCCTCATCCAGTTGCTTCTTGAACACCTCCAGGGATGGAGACTCCACCACCTCCCTGAGCAGCCCCTTCCAATGCCTGACCACCCTTTCAGTGAAGAAGTTCTTCCTCACATACAACCTGAACCTCCCCTGCAGAATTTGGGGCCATTTCCTCTTGTCCTGTCCCTTGTTCCCTGGGAGCAGAGCCCGACCCTCACCTGGCTACGACCTCCTGTCAGGGAGTTGCAGAGAGCAACAAGGTCTCCCCTGAGCCTCCTTTTCTCCAGGCTGAGCCCCCCCAGCTCCCTCAGCAGCTCCTCACAGGACTTGTGCTCCAGACCCTTCCCCAGCTCTGTTGTCCTTCTCTGTACAAGCTCCAGCCCCTCAATGTCCTTCCTGCAGTGAGGGGCCCAGAACTGGACACAGGATTCGAGGTGTGGTCTCACCAGTGCCCAGGAGAGAGGGGCAAGGCCCAGCCAAATTTTTTAGGTACCATTTGCTCAGAAGGAACAGCTTTGTTCCTCAAAAGTTTGTCCCAAGCACTGGCTGTGTGTGAGCCTTGCTGTGCCTCCTCATGCCATGTGTGCTCCGTGGGACTGGGATTGATCCAAGCTGTGACACAAGAGGCTTGGTGGGGAGGATACACTTCATTTCATCCCAAACTGCACCTGTGTTTGCTTTTCAAAAGCCCATGACTCTGGGTTTCTCTAAAGCCACGCAGAAATACATCCATAGCCACTTCGTGAATCACAGTCTGCTTTCTATATGGCCTCTCCCTGTTCCTCAAAGGTTCATGAACCTCCAAATAAAAAACTCCTGCTAGGCTTGCAGGTGCGAAGCGTCTGATACAGTGTTCTCAAGCAAAGGACCCCAGGCCTGATCCATATATGATAAAACCACCAACAGGAACTCACCGAATTCAGCACGAATTGGACAAAGCTTTTGCACAGTAAGGGGTGTGGGGGGATGGCAATGTGAACACATACAGTTGGTGTTTGATCCTTATTTTATCATACCTGCAGCATGCAACTGAATTGTTTACATCAGGACCACATGAGAAGTTGGAATTGCTGTGAATAATTAGTACCTTTTCCGTGCCCTTCACACAGGTGCAGTAGCTCACTCACAACCGGCTTAAAATTAGGTTTTTAAGTCGTTCTCAGAGCAAAGGGAGTCTTGTATTTCTGATAAAATACAAGTCACTGCTTTGGGGGGAAAAGTGGAAAAGTGTGCTTCCTTGCAAAAGATGTAAGACCTTAAAAAGAGCTTGTATAAATAAAAGCTTTTCTATTCTGACCAGCTAAGTAAGACAGCTTAAGAGGAGAGATCACCTCTACCAAAAACCCTTCTCACTTTTACACTCTGAAATCGTGAGGGCTCTCCCAGAACCCCTCCCAGCTGCACAGTGAGACCCCCAAGTGCTTCTTATGGAGAAGAGCTCACGAATACAATGTGTGACAATGAAAGGCCTGTGTTTTTTTCCCATTGTGCATGAATCTTCCAAAAAGCCACTGCCCATTTAGAGAAAAAAGTCATTCTACTAATTGGCATTACTTTGTAGCAAATTGTTTACATGTAGGCCTGTCCCGAGGGTAAAGATTGTTCTAGTAAATCTGGCTACTCTGCATTTTTTTTCCTTGTAAAAATCTGCCTGAAGTGGAACTTTGCTTGTGAGTCCCCTGGTTCATCAATGTGCATGTGGATAAAATTTCTAGTATGCAGTTCTCCTCGAGACATGGAAGTTTTCCAATTTTAACTCTCAGTTAACACTTTGCTGTGAGTTTGACTATATTTAGGGGTTAATGCTCAAGGGGTGGAGAGATTATTCTGGTCCCAGGCTAGCAGTGTATGATTTTTAGATTTGTGAGTTGCCCTGCTGCAGTGTGGATTGCTCAAACATTCAGCTCATGGTTGAGTGCTCTGCCAAATTACATCTAAAATCTGCTAATTTACAGGTAAATTAGGATCTCTAGAAGCATTTCTGAAGTCAAAGAATGATCTCTGGGTTCTCCTATTGTTCTAATGCAAGCTCTACCCCTCTGCCAGGTCCAAAGCTCATCTGAAAACTGCCTTGGGTTTTGCTTTATCCTTATCTTTCAATTCAAATGCCATTTTGCTGTTGATACACAATGCCTTCCCCCTCCCCCTTGCCAAAAATATTTGAAAGGGGAATTTTAGAACAGGGAGTGCTTTAACACGTGTTTTCTCTCACCAAGCAAATGATCTCCAGATATTTCATAGAAAAGCAACGTTTTAACTGGGCATGTGAGGGAGGCAAATGAGATGCACAGCAGCTGGCCTTGCCTCTCCTCCTGCAATCAGTAATTAATATGTCTTTTTAGAAAATTTCTTCTAACTGAAGAAATTCTGGTTATGAAAAAAAAATTATAGAAGGGCAGTATTAAGGTAATTCTCAGGATATGGGAACTAGGAATGGAAACTAATTCTTTTAACAGACTTTTGTTCACCTCTTGTTGCCCGCACACTTAGTTCACGTCATGAAACAATCCTACTCACATCTAACCACCTCAAAATTCAGAGAATCACAGAGTCATCAAGTGGTTTGGGTAAGAAGGAGCTTTAAAGATCATCCAGTTCAACCCACTTGCTAACAGAGGGTAAGAGGAGGCTGCTGGCAGCCTTGCTCAGGCACAGCAGCTTTTCTTCATAACTAAGAGTGGCTTTGGTGACCAAGTGCTTTTGCTGTGGTTTTACAGTTTGGAAACTGAAACCCAGGCAGGTTGTGTGACTTTTCCAAGATTATGGGAGGCCAAGGTCATGTGGGAAGACAACTGGAGAGTGGGCATTCAGACCTTCCTCTTGTGAGGTGTAGGCTGTGGTTGGTTCTACACCCTGGGCTAACCTCTTCCTGCAGGTTCTTCCCCAAACTCTGCTGGCCTCAGCCCAAGTCCATTGAGTCAGCTGGCCAAAACCAAAAGGAATTCCATGCAATATTTCTTCCTATTGAAGTGGTAAGGAAGGGAAACAGTCCTTACTCTAGCAAAGTCAGAAGTGACTGGACAGCAAGCAAAGGGAGGAAAAAGGATGTGGAAAACATTGCCAAAGGTGTCCATGAGTGGTTCATGCAGAAGATCACAGGTGCCTTGAGGAATTAAGAATAACTTGGAATGAGCTTTAAAAAAGGATCAGGCCAATGTAAATCGGCTCTAACAGTTCAGTAGTTTTCCCCAGAAACCGACAAAACAATCAAGGGAGGGTTTTTTAATTCTGCACTTAGGAAAAGCCTGGTCCGAGACTTCAGTTTGCACAGTAGAAGTCCCTGATTAAAAGGGAGCCAAGGACTGTTGTGTTTCAGGAAGTAGGAGAATTAGGGATGCTTACTTTGGACGACGGTGTAACTTTACAGTGCAGCCTATACGAGGGGAGATGCACAGCTGCATCTCCCCAGGAGCAGAGCACAGAGTATATTGTGAGTCTGTCACAGTTCCTCCCTATCTTCCCTCCACCACCACATGCACTCCCTTTGCTCTGCTACAAAAGTCAACTACTTCATCCTTTTTTTTTTTTTTTTTATTATTTCTTTTTAATTTTTTTTTTCATGGAGCAGTTTTCTCTCCCATGCTCCCAGCCAGCTCCTTTGGCTAGCGAGGAAGCGGAGTGGGGTGAAGCCTGGGCCCTCTGCACTTCTGTCATCTCAGCATCCCCTCTCCACCCACTTCCTCTCAGCAGGGAGTATTGGGTGAGCAGTCCCTGCTCCTCTTGCTGCAGGCAGAGTTGTATTAACTTTAACAGTCATGGGAGCAAAGCTGGGGGAGAGGGAGGGACACTCCTTCCTCGTTCTCTCCCTTCCTCCCTCTTGTATTCCTGTCTGAATGACGGAACTGGCAACCTGTGGTGACTTTAACCCAGCAAGTGCATTCAGTACAGATTCCCAAGTAAAGACCCATGTTAAAATGAGGCAGGATGTTACCAGCACTGGAAAACGGGGGGATGTGATCCCTGAAACCTGTGAAAGACCAGCCTCTTCCTAACCTGCTCTCAGTCTGTTGCTAGAAAATATGGAAGGGAGCCCACTGCACAAACAAAACAAAGCAATCACATCCTTAGGAACTTTGGGGAGGCAAACATATGGGGAAACTCTTTACTCAAGGTGAGAGGTCAGTCAACATCTTGGGATAACTGCATGTAAAGGGGATAGAAAGTTCTCAGGCCTTTCTGACAGTAAGAATGCAAAGAGCTTTGCTGAGCTACGTGCAGGAGTAAAGGGCTTTTTCAAGGGAAGGCAACTTTTCCTGTGTCTGGCACTGATGGGAAGCTTACACACATTCAGGAAATTTCTCCTGTGCCCTCCCAGGGAAAGACAACCCCCCGCCACATGCCTCTTTTCTACCTGTGCTCCCATCATCTCACTCTTTATTATCATCTCTGGATTGAAAACATTTCAATCCTCAGAAACTTCTTCCTTGACCATGTCATGAAGACCTCTTTTTTTGTCAGGACACATAAGGGGGGTACAGCTTGTGATTTCAGACTTTCAGTATAGTTTTGATTAGGATATAGGTGAATGGAAAGCAGAAGAGAACCTGGCAGGTCAAGACTGGGGGATTCAGACCATGTGGACTGTGGAACTCAAGTCCACGTGCAGAAATCGTATTTACAAGCAAAATGCTTTGCTAGAATTATCTAGAAAAGATAAGACACATATTTTTGGACTTCTAGAAATTAAGGAAAATTACTAAGAATATTTATTCCCGTTTTAAACTATTAAGTGGTGTTATGCTTGGAGACAGTTGTGTATATGCAACTCTTAAAAATTAAAGCTCGAGGCCAAATCCTGCTCTTGGTCACGCAGAAAGCAGGCGACTGTGGACTGAGTTGCATGTGACTGAGGTCATAATCTGGCATAGAGTCTGAGCTGGCTCGGTTTTCTACTAAGCTAAAATCAGTACTGGTAAGCTGTTCTGAGGAAATCCAATAGGGAATGGGTCCGGTGTTAATGCTCACCATCAACATGATTCCAAATAAACTGGAGGAATTTAAGAAACAATGGCATGTCTTCCCATTAAAAGTTGTTCGTACAGACTTCAAATAAGTCTGTAGACTTGAGTGGTGCTACTTCAGGTTTACCCAGAGAAAATGCGACTTAGTGTTTGGAAGATCTTTCCATGGCAGATCTCAAACAAGAGTACTTAGAAAACATATGGAAAATTCTGAACATGGTAGTAAAACCAACCTATTTTCTTTTTCTCCTTTCTCTCCTCTATCAACAAGTTGAAACTAAGATCAGCATTTCTCTAAGTTCTTTCCTTTTCCTTAAATTTGGGAAAAATTCTGAGCCTACACTGTGAAGCTTGAAGTGGTCTGTTTTGCTGGTTCAGATGGTCTACAGCTATGTGAAAAGAAAAAAAATAGCATTAAAGCAAGAAAGGGGACTGATTTGTCTGCATTCTAAGGAGAGAAATGCCTTAAAATGCAAGTATCACTCCACAAAAACATATAGTAATTTTCCTGCATACTTCCTAGCCTGGCAGTGAAAAAGAGAGTTTTATGCAAAGAATAAAGACAGTTAATGATCTTTTGATTGTCCTTTGTTTGTTTCTAACTGAAGAAAAATGTTAATACCATAAGATAATATAATAAGATATATAATAAGATATATAATAAGATATATAATAAGATATATAATAAGATACTAGGTTCGAGATTTGAAATTAAAGTTCTGGATTAACAGAAAGACAGGAAGGACATTGACCTTTGGGAGGAGTCCAGAGAAGTCCACCAAGATGATCAGAGGGATGGAGCAGCTCTGCCGTGAGGAAAAGCTGAGAGAGTTGGGATTGTTCAGCCTGGAGAAGAGAAGGCTTCAAAGTGACCTTATTGCCCCCGACTTGTTCTGATCATTGCTTGCTGGTGTCCAATTCAAGACAGACTAAACCATGAGAACATTATCAGGACATGGAGTTTTTCCAGACAGGTTAAAAAAAGGTAAAGTGCCCATTTTGTATGGGAAAAGTTTTCACTTATAGAATTCCTAGAGAAAGCAAAAACGAATATAAAGAGTGAAGGTTTTAAAACATTCCATGTTTGAACAATTCAAAAAAATAGCCCTTAAAATGTTATTAGCTCCTATCCTTTATGTTCTGGGAAGGCAAAATTGCAACCAAATGAAAACAGAACAAACTAAACCCCACAAACAGCATAAGAAGGTGGAAAGAAGAACAAATAATGTTGATCATTATTTCCCTTTAGAACACAGATAATGGCTGACTCCCCTAAATAAATACATAAATAAATAAGAACTGTATTCCTTTTGAAGCTTCCATGGTTAGAAATTTCCTTATAGAGTTCCCTGTCATTTTCTTCCTTGAAAACATTCATGCTCCTTGCTTTAGTTACCCTTTAGGGTAACATGTTCCATATGTCACATACCCTTTGTATGAAACAGTTTAGACTCAATCCTCCTTTCCTCCCCCTGACCTAATTTTAAGGTCTTGCTGCTGTGGAGGACTAATCTGGATCAGTTTGATCAGACCCTCCTATGCTATAAATGTCATTTAACTCACCACCAACTTTTTCCCCCCTTTCCATAACAATGAGCCCAACCAAGTCATTCTTTGGTAAGTGTTGTTATTATAAACTCCCTCAAATTCTATCTCTAATTGAACAGTGCTCCCTGACTCAGTTCATTATTATACTACTTGCTTTCATTCAAGTGAACTTTCAGAGTAATGCAACACAGAAGCTTATTATCTTCTTTTTTTTCCCTGGTTGTTGTTCTCTGGAGTAGATGCCAAAGAGGATTTGGTTCTGCTAACAGTGGCTTCCCAAGTATTTTTTTTATATTTTGCATACAACATAAACTTTTTCCTGCTCAAATACTTCTTTTGATCTGATTTCTCGGAATAAATAGCATTTGGCATCTTCACAAGCTTTTTTTTTTTTCTTTATGCCTTCCCATTGGTCCTCTGTGTAAGAAATGTATGCACTGAAAATTGCCCAGACTGTTCAGTTCACTAATTCAAAAATTCTCACTCTTGACGTTCCCTGTGCCTCACCTCTTTCTGTAATACTAGTTTAGACTGGGGAAAATGCAGTTCAGCTGATAAAATCAAACCTGTGCAAACCAAGCACACGTGACAAAAGAAGGGCCCCCTCTCCTTCTGATTCTGTTCTCCCAATATTCACATTCTTCAAATATCCAAAACCATAACCCTGACACAATGTCTTTTCAGTGGGTTAATCTGCTTGCTATCAGTTTACCTTGTGTTTGTTCTACTGGTAGGAAAAAAGATCAAACGAATCGTTTTAGAACGGATCACATAGAAAAGTTGCACTGGTTCAAACTTTAACTGAACCTGTATCTAAACCACACTGGTTTACACCAGGATCAGTCAGGGACTGCACTGTTAGGAAAAATTTCTTCACGGAAAGGACTGTAAAGCATTGGAACAGGAAAGTAGTAGAGTCACCGTCCCTGGAAGTGTCCAAAAACCATGTGGATATGGCACTGGAGGACAGGGGTTAGTGGTGAACAGAGTAGAACCGGGTTCCCAGCTGGACTCAATGATCTTAGGGGTCTTTTGCAACCTTAGCAATTCTTTCTTCTTGCCTTTGACACAACTGTATGGGCAGAAGGCTCTACGAATCCCTCCTGGCAAAAAATGGATTTTCCCTTATCCAGTGTGCTTTGCTGGTGGAAAATAGCCCCATCTATACATGATTTTGCCTCCGGTGGCTGTTTCCTGATGGAGTCAAGCTGGCAAACACACTGTAGGCCCAGGCCAGATCTACACATGTGTTTTAAAATGAAAACTGCTGTCAGTCAAGGTCTACCTGTACAGCATGGACACAGATGTGCTGCTGCAAAGGCCTTGTGTTGTATAGCTTATTCTTGGGAAAGGGGATGGCTCTGTTGGTAGTTAAATCCCTTTTCTTGTCATGTGCTGTCATCCATCCCATTAGAGAGCTTTGTTGGCAGGGGCAACTGGCAGAATCATGGCTCCAGACAACCCCTTCTGTTCTCCTCAGCTTTAGAAAACTTGTGATTTGGTATCTCTATAGTATTTGCTTTCATGATATTCCCATCAGACTGAACTGTTCTCCAATTATCCCTGTGTTCCAGGTGCAAATGTGTCTGACAAAGAGACGAGCTGACCTGCCAAGGCCCGCAGGAGGCCCGTGCTGTGCCAGAGCTGGACTGAAACAAGCCAATGTAAGAAATGGCCAGAGAAATTTCTGGGTTTGGACCTGCTGATTCCTGCAGCAGAACACTTTCTTGAGGAGCACCACATTGTTTTGCTGTAACGTAGTGTCTTGTGGTTAAATTCTTTGGTTTCCTAAAAAGTCAAACCGCAACTGAAACTCCTGCAGCAGTTGGGATGTTCTTAAATATTTATGCTGTGGGGATTGTCTCCTATTGATGTGCCCAGGATTCTCTCTTTTGGTTGGACTTCCTTCAGCAAGAGCACTAACATGGCACTCCCATCTTTTCTTTCTGGCCTTGTGTTTCCATGACCTTTAAAAAAGTCAAAAACCTTAAGATCCTCTCTCAGCAGAGGCCAAGTTAAAAGTTTATTAGGAGGAACCGAGGAACAGACACACAGAATTTATCACCAAATAAGCCTCATGTATCACAGAAATTGCTGGAAACTGGGTGAGAAGAGCCAAGACGTGGAGATCACTCATGGGTTTTGCCCCTTTACCATTGTAGCCTCCGGGTCTCTGTTGCATAGAGATGTCATTTCACTCTCTCTGCCACAACCCCAGTTCCTCCTGGTGCCTACTCTACCGATAGTCCTGAGCAACAGTAGGAAACATTCCTCTGCCAACTCTCAGAACAGCTTCCAGAGGAAAGGATAGGAGCTGCAAAACCTAGGCCACTCATCCCCTGCTGTTAGGTGGGTATGCTCTTGCTCCAGAGAAGCTCCTGAAAGCTTTAACTCAGGTAGGAAAAGGAGGACAGGCTTTGAAAGCAGAAAAGTGAGCAAAATAGCAGGGAACAATTGAAGTTTCCACCTCTATTCCAGTTCTTACACTGATGTATAGTCACTTCGAGCCCTGCAAGGTCGAGATGGTGTTATTTGAGGAGTCCAGAAGAAATTGGTGGTAGGATCTTAGCTACTTGCAGTGGAATTTTTCTGGTTCTGAGAGAACAGCAGTCTGACATCCCCTCAAACATCATTTGAGATGCACAGCTTCTGTAGTGTTCAGGAATAGTGCGTGTCTTTCATTTGAGTACAAATTGGCTCTTGGGCATAAATAAAGATTAAGAAGCCAAAGTTTGTGTCAGGATCTCTGAGTTTTGCACTCAGTATCCTTGGAACTGACTCTGTGCTTTGATTCAGCACTTTTTTTCCAGCTTGAATTATGTAATAATCAGAACCTGCACAAATTGCTTCTCAGGTGTTTCTGTAGGATTGTTAAGACAAAGCCCTTCATGAAAAGATGAGAAATCCTCTGTTCACACTCAGGAGAAATGCCTGCCACAATGCTGACTTTTCTGAGTAGACTGCAGGATCCTGTCAGCCTGTTTAAGCTCAGAAAAGAGCTTACTTCACTGAAAAGCCTTTTTTAAATGTAAAGAAGAGTAGAACATTCTTTTGAAATAGAAGAAAATTTTAAAAATCCCACCAAATCAAAGTGTAGTCACATAGTCTACTGATGAGGAGAGCATAGGAACCTATATTGAGTATGTAGAGAAAGAAACAACATTTAACACAGAACAAACAAACAAAGTAAGTGGCATTTCTTAAAGCTAAATCTAAAACTGCAAAGAGTCAAAAATGCTTCAAAGCACTGGAGCTTGTTCCAGGTGCAAAGCAACTAATTGGGGTTTGAAGTACTATTTATTATGGAGAAGAGTGATCCCAAAAGCTGAGAGAGTGTCAAAGAGTTAAAAGTCATAAATTTGCCAAGAAAAAACATGAGTTGATGTCAAAAAGTTTACAAGTTGACCATCTGAAAATATTTTTGGGTACAATTCAACGGATCAAAACAGCTTGCTTGAATTGAACCTTAGAAGAAATAAACAAAAAATATGTTTAGAAGCACAAGTCGTTTAACTGTTTGAAGGGAACAGGCTTTCCTTCCACACAGTCTGGATTTAATTTATTAGACTTTTCTGATTCAAAACCATTTCACGAATTTGTGAAGACTGGGCTGCATGGTGTGTTTTTTGCAAAGTGAGAATCTCATCTGGCTGCTGCCAGTCAATGCAGTCAATCCTTGACCTGAAGGATAATGTCATTACAGTGGAATCATAAAATCTTACAATATTGTCCAAAGAATCTGAAGGACAAGTATGTAAAATCCTTGGAAGGTGTCATGGTTTAGCCATTTTGTCTGACAATACAGGCATTATGAATTTTGCCTACAAGGTCATATCTTCTGTAGTTTACCATCACTGACCAGTGGTTTGCATCCCTGTGAGGATCTGGCCCTTAACTTAAAATATTCCAATTTTTTGTGAAGTGATATCATTCAGAGAAAAAAAAACAACAAATCTTGATTGTCAGCATGTGTCACAGAGGAACTGCTTTTTGGTTTGGTGCCAGTGCACTTTTTCACCAGTTCTGAGATTGGCAAATGTATTTCTTCATCATAAATTAAAAAAAAAAAATAAAAAAAAAACCTCCTCCCCTCTCTCCTACCCATCTTTGCTCTTCTCCCAGCTGTCATCACTGTTTACAGTTTGAGTAAGCAAAAATATATATATTTACAAGTACAGCTTACTGCTATGTTTGCTGGTATAGACTGCCTGGGGGCATATCTGTGAATGGAGCACATACATAAATATACCCACTCCTCCTGTCAGCCCCTCCCCTCCACTGCCTTGTTTTCTTAAGCCGTGTGTTAAATCTCTCCTGTTGGATTCTGTTGGATTCTGATTTGGAAGGGAGACTGACATCTTCCCTCATGGCTGTATGTGAGTGCTGTCAGATCTTGCTCACCAAGCATGAGGTTCCCACCACTCCCAAACCTCCTGTCCTTCCCAAACACCGCTGCTCCCTCTCTCCTGCCCTGTGAACCTGCCCACTGGACTAACTGAGGTCACGGAGCAGGAGGAGCATCATGTTGCAGCTGAACTGTTCCACCTCTTGGGGTTGTGTGTGAAAGCAGGAGAAGATTTTATTTTCAGCTGCAGCCTTGTGCTATGGCCCTTCTCCAGACTGGACATGTGCCCATCGGACAATCCCAGAGCATCCTGGTTGCCTGCCAGCCCCAGATGCCAGAAGCATGTCCCCACTTCCTCTCCCCCTGCATGATGAAGTCTGCGGGGTCTCATCCACCGTAAGGCAGGAAAGTTGCATCTTGCAAGGTTTTGTGGCAGTGGATCCTGAGGAAGGCCTCCAGATGTTATTGCAATAGCAATTAAAAATCTACCGTAACTAACTGAATAATGGACAATAGATTTAAAATCAGGCTTTTCATGCGGTTTTGTAAAAATGTTACAAACATCCGTGGTCTCATCAGAACTAGGCTTCAGCATCATGTTTGTGGCATTCCAAGTGCTCCTGGCTGCAAGTCCTGCTGAGGCCAACTGAAAGATGATGGTTCCAGGAAATTTTGCAGGATTTCTTCTCAGTGCTCAACTAGTCAGAAAGGAGTCACAGCACCAAACCTGACACAGTTCAAGAAGCGTTTGGTCAATACTGCAGGCACATGGTGTGACTCCTGGGGATGGTCCTGTGCAGGGCCAGGAGCTGAACTCAATGCTCCTTGTGGGTCCCTTCCAACTCAGGATATTCTGTGATTCTGAGCATCCAGCGGTTAAATTCACTAACCTGTGTTCAGTCCCTAACTCCCATGGGAATTGCCCTTATAAGTTTGGGAAAGACATTAAGAACTTGTTTATGCTGCTAAAATTAACTTGATTTTTTTACTTCAGCGTTACTGATGAACATGTAGCTGCTACATGTTATACCAGTGAAGACAAAACATGCTAGTTTTAGTCTGAGGTGTATTTGCTGAAGCTGATTCAGTAGCACAGTTGAAGGTTTTGTTTGTTTGTTTTGTAGCTAGGATGCATTTGGTGGTTCTGAAGTAAAAGAAGAATGCAGCTTTCTAAAGCTGCTTTTCTACCTAGGAAAGGGGAATGGTGGCAATTAAATTTCTCTCAATGACGCTGCTGAGTACAGTGAAAAAACTGAGAGACTGTATTTGTTGTGGGAGCCGCTGTGGGAGATGAAGATATCTCTGTACCCAAGGTTCCCTGGATATATTCATGTATGGGCAAAAATATATTTAGATATTTGTTTCAACTCTGCCTTTCACTCATCTGTGTCACGATAACCAAAAATAAAAGCTAGGGGGAAACTAGGCTATTGCTTGCCACTGTTTTCCTAGCTGCAGGATATGTGTAGCAAAGGTTTACATGAATGAAGCTGTAAATGATACTGATAGACACAGAGCTGTTAGACTTGTGATTGATGTACACAGTGATCAAGTGCTCTATGGGTAGTCTGAACAGGGCTTGAGAAAGGTGTGAACCCACTCACCCCTCACCTCCAGAAGGATACTAGCAGTGTTTTCTGCTGGTGGTGTGGTGGGTGATAACATCACAGAATCACAGAATGGCCTGGGGTGGAAGGGAGCTTAAAGATCACCCAGTCCCAAGCCCCTTGCCACGGGCAGGAACACCTTCCACCAGATCAGGTTGCTCAGAGCCCCATCCAACCGGGCCTTCACATATTTGGGCTTGTTTCTGATACCAATGATGATACTGATCTTGCTAATAAAATTTAGCCAGACACTAATTTTGGATCACAGATTCTTCTTTGATTTCTGTAAGGCCATGTAGAATCAATCCCAGTTAAATAAAGATGTGACCATCTTAATTTTCAGTAAGTGTTTACATGACCATGTGTGACCATGGAAACATTGTGTATTGCCTCCCTTTGTTCTCAAAGTGAAAATCTTCGTGCTGATCACTATGATGTCAATCATCTGCATGTCCTACACATAGTGACACCTCACAGTGATGACTCAAACAAGATGTGAGTTCAAGAACGAACATAAATGTGTTCCATTCCTTTCAGTGAGTCATCACCTCCAGAAAAAAAGAGGGAAAACCAGTATCATGGGTAGGATTTTCAAAATCTGATAAAGGTGCTCACCCCTTCGCTTGCCAGAAGTGCTTTGGTGGCTTTGCAGGTCTCAGAACGAATTACCAAAATGCTCTCTAACACTCTGGGGAGTGAAAATAACTTTAAAGCCCCCATCGTCTGATGGCCTTTGAGAAATTGCTCAACATTTTTCAATGGTATAGATATTTTAGGAGTATCACCGAGATAGTGTTCTATGCTTTGCATCCACCGTCTGGACAAGTCCTGCTATTGTGTTGTCTGTCAAAGACGCAACTTTCCTGGAATGTAGAACTGATAAAAAACAGAATACAGCATTATATTCCCTACACAGATAAACTGTAGCAACAACAGATTTAGCATGTGAAGTTTGAGTAGAACTACCTTTGGCTGATAATTTTGTTCTGCAAAAAAATATGTTTCTTGGTTAGCGTGTGACATCACTGCAATATTTTTCATCAAGTCCTCTCCTCCACTTTTCACACTGAATTGATAAGAGAAAGCATGAAAGCGGTTTCTAGCTATGTTAGTGGAAAAAAAAAACAACTTATCACCCTAAAAAATGGACGTAGAGAAGTGAATTACAAGTCTGAAGTGTTAAGTGGTCATAGTTTCACAGATCCCAAGGGCAGACTGTCCTTGTTTTTCTTTCGTGCAGGTTACATGACATAATCAGAGACTGTGATCCTGTGTTTTTCTCCATCTTTTATGACTTTTCTGTTGGTCATTGATTTATAATCTGACAGCCAGAAACATGAAACATAAAATGAATACTATGTATTAAAAAGGAATTCCAGTTAATGAGCATCCATGCACTTTGTCAATTGTTTTTAGATATTTTTTTGACTTCTAAGCAAACAGCTGTGTGTACCCTATACAGCATGTTTCAGGACCAATCCAGCTCCAAAAGAAGTTAGTGGGAGTCTGTCTGTCTCCTTTTGGAGACGTGGAATGGGACTGATAAAGCTGTGAGAAACACTGGGGAAACCTTTGGGGACACTTACTCAGAATTACTTAATGAGTCAGGATGAAAATACACAATCCCTCTGGTATTCCCTAATCCTTCATATTTTCAGTAATACACTATGTCAACATGCTGGAGACCAGAATTTGTCCTCTAAACACACTATACCCACAGTGATACCAAACAGTGGGGGCTGTCATCTCTTTATATCGTTCATGTCAACACTCTGTCCAAGGGATGCAAGTTCTGGGAGTTGAAGGCTGAGATCACTCATGTCTCCTCCACCTCTTGGTCCCTAATACTCCCAGGCGTGACTACACCCAGGATGGCATGGATCGCCAGTAGGAATAATAATAAACCAGTGTGAATGATCCTCTGCATCCTTAGGCTAAACGCTAACTTCCAGGACTTTCAGATACATTACCTGACATAATTTCTGCTTGGAAGGCCTGGAAAGCCTGGTAATGTGTATGAATTCAAATCTTGGCTGCCTATATATATACGAACACACTCCTGATGTCTTTGACCTTCCTTTTCAAAGCGCCACCTTTTTCCCAAGAACTAACGGGCTCAGAATGTATTTTTTTCCCCACAGTATTGTCCCATTAAAGTGGCAACTTTATGACTGTCTGTCACTCCTGTTTGAGCTGGACCATCTGCTGCAATGTCTGACTGGTGGCTGACCCACTTCGCACCCTTAAATCTTACAGCAGGGACTTCTGAAAGAACAAATCAGGGCCTCATTTGCCTGACAGGTATTAATTGTGACTAAGCCATCACAGTGTGGCACAGCAAGAAAAATGCTGCTTTATATTTGAACCATCTGGGAACAAGGACCTCAACAGGCACAAATGAAAGTTTTCTTTAAAAAGAAACACGCGAGTCACTCCAAACAAGTTATCTTTCAAAGTGCCCTGAGTAAGGAAACACAGCCACTATGCCTTGCAAAGCTCAAAGCAAATAAGAGGAGCTAAGTATAAATAAAGTTAATTGAGGAGGAGTACTGAAGAAACCCCGATACGGACAAAGCAGAAAAAAGTGATGCAATTCTGCCATAAATAGATCATCCTAACTAGCTATGTATAAAATTTATACTTAACAATAAAGGAAATTCATCCAAATGCAAGCAGTCATAAAAACTAGTAACATTTTCATTAAAAACAGACTAAGTCTTGTCTTCATGTTAAGCCCATTATGCTGCAAAAGTGTAATTAAATGAATTTCAGCAACTCTATACCTCTTCATTTTTTCAGGAGTCTGGGGCTATTTAATAAGCCAGCATCATTGCAACTGTTTCTTGTTTTTATAAACACAAAGCCAAACCACTAAAGGAGAAACTCTTTCTTAGAAACAATTTTTCAGTATTGAGTTTTACCTGCAAAATCAGTTTTCCAGGATTTACTCTGTGTGTAGCTGGGGGTGGGCTCTTTTTGTTGTGCATGGAAGTGCAAGGAAGAAGATACATGAAGCTTCAGTTTTATGCTATACTCAGAAAAAAGTGAGGTAAAACAGATTTAGTTGCCTTAACTCCTAGGTTTTCAAAGGGCCTACAAATGTACCTCATGTTTTCTAAAGATTTGTACTATCAACAAGGATTATTAATCCCCCATTTCATTTTTCGCTAGAAGTGATTGTAAGAGGGTGGGTGAAATACTCCAGGGATCCTGTTCTCACATTCCAGCCCTGGGATCAAACAGATATTTCAACTCCCAAAGTGATTCCATCTCACAGTTGAAAGCTACACTGTCTGGTCCCAAATTGTGGACTATAGAAGTTTCTCCCAGCATTGGCAAATCTTCAGACAGGTTTTTTGTTTTCATTTCTTTATGTTGCCTTCATTTGGCTCGAGTTGGCACAGCAGTAGATCAGAGGCATCAAGTTTCTCCTCACAAATCGTAATAGCCATAAGGACTGTATTTAATGAAGTGACTCCCACCTCAGCAGAATGAGACTGCTTTGACTATATTATTATGATAATCGACAATTAAGTTGGCATTTGCCAGCCATAACCACAGATGTCTTCCTTGAAGTGTGGGAGAAACAGCACTGATGTCAAATACCACAGTGTGGGAACACTTGGCACACAACACCAGCGTAAGAAAATGGAGCATTTGGCCATGCTCCTGGAAGATACTGTGATTGAAGTGACATAAATACATAATTAGGAGAATCCGTGCATCAACAAGCACTGCGCCTACTTTACTGTAAAAGTGTTGGGGAAATCACAGCATTTTTCATTGTTCTTCCAGCTCCTCTGCCATGAAGGTATCTGAGACAAACACATGTCTGACTCTGATTCTAAGAAGGCTGCTGAGAGGCCCTCCTTTATCTTTGATCTCCATGTGTACAATAAGCAGAGCCTCCTCAGCAATGCCTTTGAGCGGCGAAGCACCTCTAAATCACAGCCCAGTAGTAGTGTTCATATTTGGCTTGTGCATGTCTTTCTCAGTTCCAGTACAGTAAGTTCAATAGGCTTGGAGCTGAACTGCAGCACAGCCATTAATCAAAAACCCTATAAAATTGAGTTCCAGGAATTTATAAATACATAATACAAATATGAGCTGTGGGATCTTTTCCTGTAAACACTCCATCTCGGCGATGCTTCATGTCTCCCCAAGCACCATAACTTCACCAGCCAGAATAGCTTGTTCTTGATTTCTATCTGCCTCAACACTATTACCTTGCTTCGTGCCTCTTTTCAGTTTACAGTCATAGTGAAGAGGAGAGAGGAAGAAAAGTGCCATCATCACAAAAACCTACTTATTTTTTTCCATGGGACAAGCAGGCCATCACCCCATATGTCTGTGATCAGCTGGTTTTGTTATTACTGGAATAAGATGGACAGGACTGGATCCCTCCTACCCACATTCCAACAGCCTGTCCAAGAAGTTCGGTGCAATTCCAAAGTCTACCCAAGTACTTAGGATTCTCTCCATTAACTTCATCTGGATCGGTCTATGGGGTACTAGTATCTTTGCTTTCAGAGTGGGCAAAAAAAAAAACCTATTTTTTTGTTTGTTTTTTTTTTTTTCCCTCTGGAGGAGTGTTCTCTCTATTTGTGCTTTCCTTTTATATGAAAACTCTCCTTTCCTTCCCTTCACTTTGATTCTGTGTTAAATCCCCCATTTTTAGCTGTCATAGGGCACGGTCTAACACTGGACAGTTTTTCCATTTGTTCCATCTTCTTCAGAGACCACTTGACTTGACACTCTGAAATGCCACTGGGTGATTGTTTAGCAGAGTGCTGAGTATGGAGATCAGTTTCTTTGCCTTCCAGGACTGACTTGCAAAGGGCTTTCCCAGTGAATTAATTTGCTTTCGTGTACTCTGCAATGCTTTGTTTTGTCGTGTGTTATTCAGACTACACTGTGATGGCATAAGCACATGTTGGTTTTCTGACTCAAGAAGTCTTGTAAAGTGGAGAGAGTTTTCTTGTAGGTGTTTGGGATTTTTTATATTTTGCTTTTAGTGCAGAATGTAAGCAGGACTCTGTAATTCATAAAGCACGGAAGATATTCATTGTAGCCGAAGTAAGCGGAGTTAATGTTTAATTTTTCATTTTTAAGTGCTGATGCAGAGCACAACACTGCACATGCAGTTTACAAGGCTCCCACCACTAGCATTTGGACTCCATTTTAAACTTATAAATCATAAGCTAAGTATAGTGCTTGTTTGCGTCTGTTAAATATTTCCCTCTCGTTTGTTCTTATCAACATCCAGTAATGATATATACATATGTCATGCAAGACAGTAAGTATGCAGAGGTTTCAAGGAAAAGCTCTGTGCCATATCTCTGCTGATTAATGTGTAAATGTGCATAAAATCTAGGACAGTGATAACCTTTAGCATAGTCCAGAGGAAAGAACACAGCAGATAAACGTGCTCCTATGGAAAGTACAACAGCAAAACTTATGTGCCACCCAGCCTCCATTTCAGGGACTCCAGACGATTGTGTTCCCTAGTCCTGTTCATTCCCAGGTGTATTTCACTCTGTCTGAGAGGCAGGAAATTGCATTTTCATCTTTATTCTTCCGCCAGCTGTAAGCTAAACCCATACTTGAAGGCTATAGCAACAAATCCATTAAGCACAGGAATCTCCTGCCACTGTGCTCATCAGTCATTTTAACTCTGTGCTTCTATTTTCCATGGTTGTACCATGGGGAAGAGGAGTCTTGCCTACATGATGCAACTGTGAGAAGTAGCAGGTGAGGCTTTGCACGGTGCTGCTGGATCTAGAATTAGCAAGAGTAGGGTTAGATTAGATATTAGGGGAAATTCTTTCCTGTGAGGGTGGTGAGTCCCCGGCACAGGTTGCCCAGAGAAGCTGTGGATGCCTCTCCCTGGAAGTGCTCAAGGCCAGGTTGGACGGAGCTCTGAGAAAACCTGGGATAGTGGGAGGTGTCCCTGCACAATGCAGAGGGGTTGGAACAAGATGATCTTTCAGGTCCTTTCCAACCCAAACCATTCTATGATTCTGTGGTTAAGAAATGGAGATCCTCGAGTGCATATCTGAGGATGAAGCCAAATGATACATTTGAGGCTCAGAGATCGTATAAATGACCTGTTCAGCAAACTTGTGTTGATTTTCCAGCCAAATCCTCCTTTTAATACAACCTGGCTACAGAGTAAGACCTGTACTTATACCTCTCTTCCCAAGTGATTGTTTTGTGAGGAAAAACTTAAGATATCAGCCAAAAAACCCATGATAATCAGTGTAGATATTTCCTAATGCCTCTCAACACAGGAACCAGTGTGGTAAAGACCATTTGCTTTGAAACCATCCCAAGACAGATGAGGGCTTTGCTCAGGTGCTCACCCGCTGGTGTCTCTTTCCATTCAATATTCTCAAAGGAATTCTGCAGAGCCTCCAATAAGACAGACTGCTCTACAAGGGCCTTTGATAAAGAATAAACTTTGCATGGATGTTTCAGGCACCTAAAATTGTTCTTAAGACGTTCAAAAAAGTGATTTTTTTTTTCCTGACTGGCTTTACTTTTCCAAGGTATGTGGCATTAACGATGTATTTCAGATGAGAAAAGTCATAGTTCATGCTTTCCAGATCTTGTCACGTAGGTTTCCCTTGCTGATAATTAGCTCAAGCTGCTGGAACAGATTTTAGTCTCTCCTAGTGCGACAGTGAAGCAAGATGAGAACTGCTTGGCTGAAGGACCAGGCAGGCGCAGGATGTCCTTCTAAACAGCAACAAGTTTCTTAGAAAAAATGTAGTTTTCCACACAGGAGGTGACCAAGAACAGGATAGATGGACAGATACTTATTTACAGGGAAGAGTCTTTGAGCAAGAGAATGATGATCTCTTCATTTCCATTTATGACTCTGGGATTTTCTTGACTGGATCTTTTACTCTCTGAGACCTCTAGGGCTGCTGCAAGAGGAGAGAGAAGTGTGCCTTGTGCACAAGAACGTGTTTGCAAGTTTATGGTTAACAGATGACACAACTTGCACAGAGGTAGTGTGATACATTATTTCAAGTTATGTATGAATGCCAATTTCTGAATTAATTGTCTTTGTAAACTCACTGGAAAGCAAAAGGTAACAGATCCTAAAAAAAAAAAAAAAAAGCCTAACTACCAAAACAACAAATTTAAGTTTGCTGGATTTCCTAAAGTTTTTTTTTCCTTTACTTATTTATGTATCACTACATAAGAAAAACCAGGAATATCATCCTGATTCTGTACCCACACTGTGCATGGGCAGAAATCCAGGTTTGCCAGCCTGACAGGGAATGCATTTGGCCCTGTATCTGTCTGTCTTACTAAAATAGTCATTGAGAGCTGGTCAACAAAATATGAAATGATGGCTTCATAGCTTCCATGGACAACTGCATGCAACCACGTGTAATGACAATTATCAAAGATGTCCTCTGTTTGTGTGACACCTCAGTGGATCTGCTGACTTCTCTGCAGCCTCTGTACATACAGTGCCATGAAATGCAAACACTTGCATCTTCCTAAACAGCCATTAGCAAACATGCTGTGAAGGGCTGTGTATGGAGGGAGATATCAGCCAAGAATGTCATAGCCTGGGTTTATAAGGCAGAGTTCAGAACCTTTTATGCCTGCATGAATTATGGTTAAGTAGTTCCGTTGCAAGGACAGAGAAAAATCCCGTAAGAATCTCACAAATAGTTCAAAATTCATAGAAAACTGAAGCAATCTTGTTGGATAGGAAAAACTGGGATGAGGACAACGTTTTACCCATTTAGGGTAAGTACATACAGGAGAGTACTGTACTTACTGACTGTAAGTATCCCATCCTTGCAGAAATCCAACAAGCCCTCTCGTAGAAGTCTAGCACATAGCAGGTGTTGAAAATGGAAATGCAATTTCCCAGCTAGGCAGACATCCAATATTTATGAGCCAAGTCTGTGGAAATAGCAAACTGCCAATAGGGACGGAATAATTTAGCGGAAAATCAAGGAAGTTTTCCACTTCAAGAAAAACTGTCACTCACCTTGTGTCTGATCTTACTCCTACTGGTGTCTGAATGCATTGTCTGCTGATGAAGCAATCACACCAGATACTAACACAAAGACAGTATCCTCATGGCTGGAGCTGCTCACAGCTATGTAGGTATTTGGCAGAGCCAAGGGATGAATGGGCGAGAAACAGAAAAAAACTCACAGGCACCCGACGGGACAAACAGCCTCCTGACTTGCAGCAGCACCTCTCCTGCTTCCCAAGCAGTGTTTTAGACCCAGATTAAATGCAATCTAGCGTTGAATTTGTATTTTCTTTTGACAACATCGCAGCTTTGTCAGATGTGCTTAGAAAGTTCTGCCATGTTGGGCAGAGATACTTCATGAGCAACCAAAGGTGCTGCGACTAATCTGGAGCATGGAAGTGTGACCCTTGCATTTTTGGACCAAGGTCAGAACCTGAATTGCATAACTAGAATGGCTCTGGAGAGCCAGGTCTTGAACACACCTCCCGCCCAGGCAGAATCAGAAGGCACTTGGGTTTGCTCTGTAGTTATAAGGGGGAAGAATTGATAATTGCCAGACAGAGGGATCTGTGCCTGTCAACACTCCTAGCTCGAAAGTCAACTCCCAAATTTGCTTGAGAATTTCCTGTCTCCTTCTGATAAGGCTCCTGTCTGCTTTTGGCAGACTGTCCACACGGAACTGCCAAACTATGCATAACAAGCCGTGTTTCATGGGTATTTGCACAAATTTGGATGCTGCTGGCACCGCCACACATGGCCCAGATATCACCGGATCAATGCAGAACATTAAGGTGTGGAGAACTGAATGAATATGTCAAAAATATTAATACATTCAACGAATTCCCCTTTTTCCTTCTGTCTGAAACGCCCTCTGTTAGAAGACTAGGAAGGAGGTTGGGCTCAGGGAAAGCTCTTGGAAAAATAGGCCGTAAGTGCAATCAATGTGGTGAAAGAGCCCGTGGCTGGGTCTCTGTCAGGGGTGAACTTCAGCTTTCAGAACTAGTTTTAAGTGAATTATGAAACCCCTGCCACCACCCCAGTGTGTTTGTTATTCAGGCAGACGTGCCAAATAACCTCCACGAAGTGAATGCTTTTTTTGAGCTGGAACTCATTCCTGGAGAGCTTGTTGTAAGCACTTGGTCAGAGTCACAGCAAGACGCTTTGGAGCCTGTTTTGGCAACCCTTCCCCTTCCCTTTCCTCTGCTTTGGGCTCTTTCCAGCTGTTGCCAACGAAGACTCCTGCATCCCCAGAGATCTCCAGGCCCTCCTTTTGGAGAAGGGTAATGGCTCTGCCATGTGTCCCTTTTGATACCTCTCTGAAGTGATGACCCCGATCACCTTATTCCTTGCTTGGCTGTATATGCACTGCTCAAATGTCAGGCTGTACCGCTAAATATATGGAATGGGTTTGTCCCATCCTCTCCAACATGCTCCACTTTCAAGAAGTCCCCACACAGATACTTATTTTTAAGGATTTACAATAACTACTCTCAGCTCAAAGTCTGGAATGCTTTTAAAAGTGCATGAACTTAAAGGAGTGATAATGGAAAGCAAACCAAAAAGGGACACTGAACACTGGCAAAATGATCTTGATAGGCAATTCTTTTTCTGACCACGAAAAAAATGTTTCTGTTCTCTCTAACTGTACTTAGTAACTTTTTATTTTTTTTTTAGGAGATGCATCACCTGTAACCTGGAACTACGCAGGTCAACATAAAAGGCATATTTATGTCTAAAAAGCAAGGTGGGTTATATCGAGGAGTCCACAAAATTTATACTGCAGTGCTTTAGAGATGGAGGCCAAATAGAGCTTTGCACCTGATCCATGAAAGATGAAGTCTGATCCAGCTGAAATCCCTCAAAAACTTTCTGTTCATCTCAGCGCATCTCAAGTGTATAAGTGGAAAAGTATAAAGAAATCAACCTGCCCCGAAAATAAAAGAAACAAGAATGAATGAATGAGTAAACAACTGAATGAATGACAGAAGGCTGAGCTGGGTTTTAGCAATGCATTACTAATAAGGGCCAATGGAAGGGTGTTTAAATATGCAGTACTTAGGTTCTAGCAATGCATTACTAATTACAGCTCAAGAAATCTTCCCTGAAGCATTCGCTCAAACTGGTTTGGATGTGTGTTAATCTGTGTGGATATGGCATTGGCAGACCACTGCCTGACAGATTCTCACCCCAAAATATTTGTAATGCAAGAGTTCAACGTGAAAATACATATCCTAATGAGTAAATACTGTTAGAACTTGGGGATTTAAAAACACATGGTAAAGGTAATCCAGTTGGTTTTTTTTTTTTTTTTTAAGAATATGGGAATTTTGATGTAATGAGCATTAGCTGTCTGTCAACTGGTATCTTCAGCCCATGACTTGAAGGCTCTCACCCAGTTATACAGGAAACTTAGCTGGAATATGACAGATAAAGTCCTATGAAAAGATCTCACACTATGATATGACACATTGGGTAGTACCTTTTCCTTTGGGAAAAAATCACATCCCCGTGCCCTGTGAGAAGGGCTGCATTTTTCAGACGCACACCCTTCTACAGTCTGGTGATAAAAGGAATTTACTCACTTAAAGCTGTGTGCTAGTGCAAGTTCCTACTTGCTGTGGCTGAAAGGGCCTGAAAGCTTTGGTCCCAGTCTTCTCCAACAGCACAATTATGAACTCTCAGGGACTGCTGGTCCCTCTGAAACAGCTGTACTGATCAGGAAGGCAGATGAATACATTTCTTTTCCAGTATCAGGGCCCCACCAAAACCTTTGAATTCGCTGGGTTTACAGAGGCACTAAATAAGGCAACTGTACAAACTGGGCTGTCAGCACTGAAGATCACAGGTTTAGGCTGTGAATGGCTGCTTCCCTTACTGCAATGTGCAATAAATAAACTTAAACAGGACAACAAATTGACCTTGCTTATGAACTAAAAGGGAAAACTAGCTTTGAATTATCTGGGAGTAAGTAACCATCAGAAAACAAAACAAAAAATATTAATCAAGAGTCGTCTGCTTTTCCAGAATTTCCCAACACAGAGACAGGTTGGACTAACTCCCAGTTGCTCCTAAATAGTGGTTAAAATTAGGTATGATCACAAAATAAACATGAAAATTTTTCTTGGAACAGAAATATTCTTTAGTCCTGTAGTAATTGCTTTAGAACTGGGACTGTTCAGCCTGGAGAAGAGAAGCTTTGGGGTGACCTAATTGTGGCCTTCCAGTGCCTAAAGGGGCCCACAGGGAAGATGGAGAGAGACTATTTCCAAGGGCCTGGAGTGACAGGACAAGGGGCAATGGCTTCAAACTGACAGAGAGCAGGTTTAGATTGGATATTAGGGAGAAATTCTTCCCTGTGAGGGTGGGGAGGCCCTGGCACAGGTTGCCCAGCGAAGCTGTGGCTGCCCCATCCCTGGGAGTGTCCAAGGCCAGGTTGGATCGGGCTCTGAGCAACCTGGTCTAGAGGAAGTTGTCCCTGCCCATGGCAGGGGGTTGGAATGAGATGATCTTTAAGATCCCTTCCAACCCAAACTATTCCATGATTCTATAATTTTATGATTATTGCTGTACCCTGCAACTCCCGCTATGCACTCACACAATGCCTTTCTAGCCTGTTAAGGAAAAAATTTTGTAGGATCACATTGCCTGCTAATCCCTCCCAGTAATTTCTAAATACTCAAGTTGATCTTAAGCCAATAGAGGTGCAAAATTCTGAAAAACATCAACTTCCTAAGAGTTTCATGATAACTGGTGGAAGAAGACACTCAGGGCAGCGTCTGTCTCACTCAGTAGCTTTTAAGCTGTGCATAGGCAGAGCTCTCTCAAATGGTTAAAACACATTTAGGGAGTCAGAGAACATGGAAAAGAGACAAAACACTGTTTAGGTGCTCACAGGACAGGGAGGTGAGTGAAGGGCAGAAGGAGGAAGATGAGGTGCAGCAGGATGAAAGGGAGCGAAGCTCAGGGAAGCAGTACAGGCACAGGAGAAAAGTGATAAGGAACCAGACTTCATTCATGTCACTGCCAACAAACAACTAATTCTGGCTTAGTTGCTGTTATTTGGAAAATAATTTATGTTAAACTCAAATCCGGACATTTTACACCAGAATGGATTATGCACACATGGGCATGCTGATAAATTCAAGATTGCTTTAAATTCACACTTCAGGCTCTACATTAAAGTTTGGGATTTCTTTTTTGTTGGGGGAAAAAATCCCAAATATTTTTTACATGACCAAAAATTTTATTGTAAGTGGATTAGATATCACCAAGAAGGAAAGAAACAAGGTTGAAGAAAGGTTGACACAATTATTATTGTGGAGAAGTAATTCTGTGGTGAAGACACAACCATTACACTAAATCTGTACATACATGTAGGAAGGAACCCAGCAAGAGTCAGAGTTACTAAAAGTCTTTCATGAAATGGGAAGGCAAGTAAACAAAACTGTTAAATCATTATGTCGATGGAGATGTAGTGCAGAAGTCTGATACAGCCATTCCTTTGCTGTGCCTCTAAATAATTTTGGGGGAAAAAACCTCCTTGATTTTAACCATTAAAGATGGTTTCAATTTCTGTCTTTTCAACAGAGGAACACAGTGATGCCTTTTCCCTTACTTCCTTTTTCTGTCTGAGTTCTGTCTAACCAGCATCAAGGCGCAGTGCATTGTAGAAGGAGAAAAATGAGGAAAAACAGATTATATGTAAAGCATGAAGAGCAGGAAGATGATGAGAAAATAGAGATGCCAAAGGTCCTTAAAGAGCCTAACCTTTGCTGAAGTCAAGCAGAAGGGTTTCAAACAAGAGTTTGTCTTCTCACAAAAATAAGGAATGCATTGAAAAAGGACATGAGCAACAATAATTGTGTCATTTATGTCTTGGGGGCTTGGTCAGAGGTCACAGATTTGCTTCATACCATGGCTTTAGGAGAGGAAGAGCAAGACAGTGACCACCCTGTGGTAAAGAAATTTTGAAAGGTATCAGCATCATATAAAATTGCAAAAAAAAATTTGGGGAGAAAACTTTTTTTTGCACCACATGTTTGAGGCTTTTTCAATCAAATAGGAAATTTCAGGGCAGTTTGTGGGCCCCATCTGTTAAGATGGTGCTGGGGCACAGAGGCATCAAACTGAGGAAAAAAAAAAAAAAAAAAAGGAAACTACAAACTCCTGATCTATGTTTAGGGGGAGAAAAAAAAGTAATGAAAAGTTGCCAGGTTGCACAGCAGAAACAAAACAAATTGCATGTTTTGGAGGAAAAGCAGGAGACGGCCAGAGCTGACTGGGTTACCAAACCACAAACCCACAGGAACATGCAGACAGAGAAGATAATTGAGGACTACAAGCAAAATTTGACAAAAGGCAATCAGAGCCAGCTTGTAAAAGAGGCATAAAGGATTGCATTATGCATGGAAAAACAGTACCAGTTTATGCAGCTCCAGCTTTTGGAAAGATTTGTTTTGCAACTAAGAAGCAAAATTGTTCTGCAAAAGATGGCAAAAGAGGGCCAAGGGTATTCATCAAGAAATTCAGTGGGTGAGCATTCTGCATGGCTGAAGAAAAGGGGTATTGATTGGAACTCTTGGATAACTTATATATATATATATATATATATTTGAATCATAGAAGCATAATTGGTTTGGGTTGGAAGGGACCTTCAAGATCACCCAGTTCCAACCCCCTACCATGGGCAGGGACAACTTCCACTAGCCCAGGTTGCTCAGAGCCCCATCCAACCTGGCCTTGGACACTTCCAGGGATGGGGCAGCCACAGCTTCTCTGGGCAACCTGTGCCAGGGCCTCCCCACCCTCACAGGGAAGAATTTCTTCCCAATATCCAATCTAAATCTGCTCTCTGTCAGTTTGAGGCCATTCCTCCTTGTCCTGCCACTCCAGGCCCTTGGAAATAGTCTCATTCCCTTGAATCCAAACTAGAACTTTCAGACTTACAGATTTTGCCCTTGTATCCCAAATAAAGCTTGAAATGGTGGGAAAGCCTCAAGGAATGCTACGATGTTACGTGAAGGTGTTTAACTCCCAAGTTACCCCTAAGCTTAAGTTAAGAGATGCCCTGGGGGTACTTTTTTAAGAGAAGCAGGTACACAAAAGTGGAAAATGTGAGGCAGAGATGCAATATGTTTACCTCAAAGGAGTTTAGGAGGATCGAAACACAAACAAAAAAAGCTTTAAAAAAAGTTGGAACTCATGCCACCAATGATGGTGAGTTCACAGAACTCACAGCTGGGCCAAGGTTGGCACAGATTCCCTATTTGTATTTTTGGGGGTCTGCATTAGCAGTCTCATTATTATGCAGAAGGTGTGTTTTTTGCTCAAATGTCCTTCAGGGGAAAGTTTAAAACAAGGACACCTGAACATGTAGTCATAAGATTAAAGCCAGAGGTGGTGTGAATTCTCATAATTAAAATGCAAAAAAGAAAAAAAAAAGGAAATCTACTCAGTTAAGGAACATGAAATCTTCATTCTTGCTCTGTGTACAGTCAGTGCACACGTAGATGTATATATTTGCACACATGTCTATGTTTACACATAAATATCTATTTTTTATATATATATATATGTATATAATATATATATGAGTAATTTCCAATATTCAAAGCAGAAAAGATGGTGAGTCAGACTCTATCCAGAGACTGAACAGCTCTGTGATGGTTTATAAGCTTCTAATTTCCCACTCAAAGATTTACAGGTGCTATATTTCCGTTTCAAACTGCTTTAAGAACAAGGTTCAAATTAACTACAAATAAATTCTAATTGACATAATATTAAAAGATGATGACAGAGCTAATGGACTTTCACTGAAATGCAGACTACAGTGTTAAAAGTAGCATAGGAAAGACCAAGGCAGAGAATTTCCTGTGGCATAAGAGGTAAGTCTTCAAATTCATTTCTTTCACGTTTCTGTACCTAACCGTTGTTTTCAAGTTATCTAAACAATTAAAAGACAAAAATATACTGGAAAAAAACCCTTTGCAAAATCATTTATCTTCAGTGTAATTTAGCCCTTGTTGAGACTAGGTTTTGATGTTGATAACTGGCAAAGCTGAGCTGGTGATGAAAATACTTGACACCTGGCTCTCTTCATACTAATCTTTCGGTCTTTCCAGATGGGAGAGTTTACTTTTGTTCCCATCTGTTCCTTTTCAGGAAGAAAAAGGAAGGGAAAACCAAAATTGCTAAAACATTTTATGGCTTTTAAAAGTATCTTTGAGGTTCTTTTCAAGTTCTTTGTTCTGGACCACATTCCAGTGCAAGGCTGGTGATGGCACCTACGATTGTTTGCCTCAGATCAGAGGTAAAAGGCTGGTTTCAAATTTCATATTTTGCCTGAGATAATTCATCTGGATGAAATACATGGATGGAAAAATTGAAAGGGTGGGAGTCACCTCATCAGCACCCACTTGCAAAGAGAGTAGAGAAAACAAGCAAGGAAGCAAAAAACCAAGAGTAGTATCAGACCTGTGATTAAGCAACATTTCATGCCATCTCACAGTAAACAGGTCAGAGAAGAATTTCAGATGAAGCTTTGCTGGTTCAGATCTGGAAAACTGTTTCTACACTGAGAAAACCTTTTGTTTGTTTGTCTGTTTGTGCAGAAACAACCACTCTCATTTCCCTGGTTATTTGTAATAGTTTCTCTTTAGAGTTCTCAGGTCTTGACTCTGGACTAAATTTTCACTGCCTCAGGATGAACTTATTCCCTGGGGGTCCATTAGGCTTCTTCCATGTAAGTGGGGTCAAAAGTAGGCCTCTGTTAAGCTAGTTATCTCCAGAGCTAGCAACTGGCTATTCAAGAAAACTTAGCAGGAGGAAAATAGAAGCTGATGGATGGGAAAAGAGGAAAAAAAAAAACCCAAAGTGAAATCCATCAATGGAAATCTGCCAGGTAACCAGGAAATAATTTTGGATGCTACTTTGTAGTCTGTAAGTTTCCATGTGTTGCTAAAAAATATCAGTTAATCAGTAAAACATTCAGAAAGCAATTAGAATAAACAAGTCTCCCCAAACAGCCATAAATACTTAGGGATATTTATGAATAAAAATTAAAATAATCAAATTTATGGACCTTGCTGAAGGAAGGTTGTGGTGCCCATGTGTACTCTGCCCTTGTCAGACCCTGCCTGGAATATTGCATCCATTTCTGGAGCACCCAAAATAAGGACCTGGAACTGCTGGAGCAAGTCCAGAGGAGGCCATGAAGTTGATAAGGAGACTGGAGCCCCTGCCCTATGAAGACAGACTGAGAAAGTTGGGGCTGTTCAACCTGGAGGAAAGAAGGTTGTGTGGAAGCCAATATTCAATATCTTACAATATCTGAAGGGGCCTTCAAGGAGGGTGGAGAGGGACTTTTCTTCAGAAATTGTAGTGACAGGACAAGGGGGAATGGCTTCAGACTGAAAGGAGGGAAGTTTAGGTTAGATATACAAAAGAATTATTTACTGTGAGGGTGTTGAGGCCCTGGCACAGGCTGACACAAGAGAAGTTGTGGAAGACCCATCCCTGGAAGTACCCAAGGCCAGGTTGGATGGGGTTCTGAGCAACCTGGTCTAGAGGAAGTTGTCCCTGTCCATGGCAGGGGGTTGGAATGAGATGATCTTTAAGGTCCCTTCCAACTCAAGCCGTTCTATGATTCTGTGATAGCGAGAAGCTGATTAAATCTTTCTCTTGCCAATGATTTGGCACAGTTCCTGTAGAGGACCAAGAAGATTTCCAACTCCAGTCATCCTAAAAGATCATGCTGTCCTGAGGGAACTAGAAACAGGCTGTGGCTTATTTCATGTGCCCCACCAAGCAAGCTGATTACCTGAGAGGACCCTCGGTGTGTTTGCATTGACCTGGCAGAGGAAGGGACCACTTTACACAGCAGGATGTATGAACATCAATCTGCAGAGTGTCTCTGGCAATCTGTTCCTGGAGATCTCTGCAACGTCATCCAAGCAGAAATAAGGCTACTTATCCTGGTGCAGTTTTGCTAATAGATGGGAGGATCTGGAGACTCTCCATGAGCAAAGGTGCGGGCATCTTAATTTGTATAAAGTTACCTTCTGGAACTCTGTCAAGGTTGTTGCTGGGCTACAGATACATCAGTTGTCTTTGGGAGATGGCGCTAAGCCTTTCACAGACTCACAGAATCACTTAGGTTTTGAAAGACCTCCAGGATCATCCAGTCTAACCTGTGCCCAAACCCCACCTTGTCAACCAGCCCCGAGCACTGAGTGTTACATCCAGTCATTCCTTGGACACCTCCAGGGATGGGGACTCCATCACCTCTCTAGGCACTCCCTTCCAATGTCTAATCACCCTTTCAGTGAAGAAATTCTTCATGATGTCCAGCCTAAACCTTTTCCAGGCACAGGAAAATTTCTTCTTGTCCTATTACCTGGGAGNCTAATAGATGGGAGGATCTGGAGACTCTCCATGAGCAAAGGTGCGGGCATCTTAATTTGTATAAAGTTACCTTCTGGAACTCTGTCAAGGTTGTTGCTGGGCTACAGATACATCAGTTGTCTTTGGGAGATGGCGCTAAGCCTTTCACAGACTCACAGAATCACTTAGGTTTTGAAATACCTCCAGGATCATCCAGTCTAACCTGTGCCCAAACCCCACCTTGTCAACCAGCCCCGAGCACTGAGTGTTACATCCAGTCATTCCTTGGACACCTCCAGGGATGGGGACTCCATCACCTCTCTAGGCACTCCCTTCCAATGTCTAATCACCCTTTCAGTGAAGAAATTCTTCATGATGTCCAGCCTAAACCTTTTCCAGGCACAGGAAAATTTCTTCTTGTCCTATTACCTGGGAGAAGAGACCAAACCCCACCTGGCTTACAATCTCCTTCAGTAGAATCTGGAAATCTCTCCTCTGGGCCTCCTTTTCTCCAGGCTAAACACCCCCAGCTCCGTCAGCTGCTCCTCAAAGGACTTGTGCTTCAGACTCTTCCTCAGCCCTGTTGCCCTTCTCTGGACTTGCTCCAGCCCCTCAATGCCTTTCTTGAAGTGAGAGGCCCAGAACTGGACACAGGACTTGAGGTGCAGTCCCACCAGTGCAACCCCTTTCTTTTGAGAAAGGGCTTTTCTCCAAGAACAAGTTATTTATTAGAATATTTCTGTTACTCTCAACAATGATACCTTTTGTTTTCACTTCTTCCTCAAAGAATGCCATCACAACAAATGACCTCTAGAAGTTGACTAAAGAAAAGTTAAATGGGAACCAAACTGCTACTCTAAAAAGGTCTGTTGCCAGTTGTCCTACTGCCTCTCAGGACTGTGTTGTTGCTAACAACTTGTACATGGGAAAGCACTCTATACTGGAGCAAGGAATGGCACTCAGGTTGGATGGGGGATGGTATGAAAATTTTAAGTGGAGTGGTGGAAGCCCAGTCACTTGATGAATTTAAAATTAGACATGCCAGAGCTTTGAAGAATATGTAATCTGGCTGGCTGGGATCTTAGAACCACGGGCCGTATTAGGAGATATCGGACTGTGCAAGGAGATAGATTTTGTTGGGTTTAATTCTCCAGTCCTGAGGAATTTCACTTTACCTTCCAAGCCCAGCAGCCTGGAAGAGTCTTTTGTTGGGGGAACAGTATCCTGCTCTTGGTTGCTCCAGGTTAACAGACTTCCCTGGTTTTGTCCTTGCAGGTCCAAGTACCAGTTCCCCGGTCTGTGGATGGCTGGTGCCTCTAACAGCCAACAGATGGGTCAACAAGGACACTGGGTTTTGAGCAAGGGGGAAGCCTGCCAGCTTTTTAAACTTTGGTGTCCAGGGGGACTTAGTTGAGATTTAGTAGAATAAACAGGGGAATGCTTTGTTTTGGAGGAACTGAAAAAGATTTATTGCAATTTTTCTGATCAAACGCACCAGTGATCTAATATAGGCATATTTTCTCCCCCTCTCTGATTTCTATGATTCAGCATACTTAAAGGTTTTGGATGTGCATTCACTGCTTGGAAAAAACCCCCGACAAATATGCAAATTCAAGGATGCAGTCTCGCTAATGTCAGTAGGATTGCCTGGGTGTAGCTGAGGGCAGAATTTGGCCTGCAGTCAGGCCAGTTTCCATGTTTGCTCAGCTGGGGACACCTGATTCTGTGTCAATCAGAAATAAAAGCCTTGGGTTCAGTGGAGGTGCTGGTGTCAAACCAGACACCGAGTCAGTAAAGGCACAATCTGAACTGGAGATGCAGAGAAAGATTAATGCAAACAAATGAACCCACCAAGGAACAGCTAAACCAATAAAATTTGTCTAATGGTTCAAAGGACAGATAACACTGAAAATTCATCAGCCTTTATTTCAGAGGAATGAGGTGAATGAGGCAAATGAGACAAACCTATGACAAAAATGTAAAATCAACAGGAAGATTTTTTAGTAGAGGAAACACAGAAAAAAAAAAAAAAGGAGAAAAATCGCTGGACTTTAAAAACATATCTGTTTCCCCAAAACACAAACTCTTCCAAGGGAGACCACTCCCTTTCCTAGCAGATGTGAAAAGCAGCTTTAGCTTCCCAGGGCAAGATTTAATTCCATGAAGCTAGTGTTTGCTTTTGTTTTGTTTCATTAAAATAACAACAACAACAACAGCAGAAGCTCCACCTGAAACTCATCTCACAGCAGTATTTAGATTGTTTTACTTTTCTCAGAGACTGTAACAGTTACCCTTTCAACAAAAAAACTAAACAAAGTTCTTGAGGGTTTCAAACTTTTAGAGGCAGTTTGAACAGAGAAGTGGAACCTCTCAGCAGAAAAGAAAAAAAAAGTCTCTTCCCTGATTGCTTCAAGAATAGCTTTTGTATTAATAAATTGTTCTAAATCCATAGAGAGCCCATCTAGGAAGAAAGACATGTTGAGTTAATATTTCCTAAAGGTGTTCCAATATGGTGAGATGTTTGCCATCTCTCTCAGAAGGAGTTTTATTCGGTAAAAATCATAGAATCATAGAATGATTTGGGTGGGAAGGGACACCAAAGCTCATCTCATTCCAACCCCTTGCCATGGGCAGGGACACCTTCCACTATCCCAGGTTGCTCAGAGCCCCATCACACCTGGCCTTGGGCACTTCCAGGAATGGGGCAGCCACAGCATAAGTGGAGCCACACTCCTTAATCTCTGTCAGCCTTGGTGCTGTGCCCACTGCCCTATGGAGCCTGTTAAGTGCCCAAGCACTCTCTGGGGGAAGAAACTTCTCCTATTGTCTTACCTAAACATCTCCTGACACCACTTCAAGCCATTCTCTCAAGCTCTGTCACTGGTCACCACAGAGCAGAGATCAGTTCCTGCCCCTCTGCTTCCCCTCCCGAGGAAGTTGGAACTGCAGTGAGGTTTCCCCTCAGTCTTTTCCAGCTGAACACACCTGGAGACCTCAGTCACTCCTCATACGGTTTCACCTCTTATTTAAAAAAGAAGCTTATTTTGTTCAAAATCTCAAGGGATTTCACTTCTTCCAGCCTAAGTCAGTTGGGTTTTTTTATGTTACTGAAGAAATTGGTGCTTGAGAGAGAACTGAAATCAGAGGGCAACTATGTGAGATCTCTGGTGGTCAGGAAGGACCGGGTGGGATCACTGTGAGGGAGCCTGGCCTGGGTGTAGATGCTGCTTTTGTGCATTACAGAGCTGAGGTGGATGTGGAGTATGTCAGAACACCACTGTGATGACAAGATCACAGAATCATAGACTGGGCTGGATTAGAAGGCACAGCAAAGATCATCTCATTCCAACCCCCCTGCCATGGACAGGGACACCTTCCACTAGACCAGGTTGCTCAGAACCCAATCCAACCTGGCCTTGGACACTTTCCTGAGAGGAAAGCAGGCACAATTTGTAGAAGAATTCCAAGAGCTGGTCAATGCAACAAGGAGCAAATCTATGGCAACAGTACGTGGCCTGGAGGGAGGGCAAGTGCATTGCGAGGAAGTGCAGGAAGAGGAGGACAAAGAAATGATATGCCAACCACATATTGACCTCTTCCCATTCACACTCCTGCATGTTTGCACTGTCCCTGCACATATGGACATTCAGCTTATACATGACTCCCTTCTAATCTGCAAAATAAACCTGGCCTGAAAACTGGATGCAAGGCATAAAACAGGGTGCTGGTAAAAGTCGTGAGGTTGGAGCAGTGTCTGGTGGCCTCAGGCTCTTTTCAGTTGTGTCATTGAGCAATCTGAAAGCTTCAAAAGGTAGAGCTAAAATAAAATGGAACAGGGGAGAAGGAATGGGCTGAAAATGGAACAGGGGAGAAAGAATGGGCTGCAAATGGACTGAAAGAATGTGAAGGTTAGAAAAAAACCCTATCATATGGAAAGACAGAGATTGGTTAGAAATATGGGCAGAAAATAAGAGATTCAGAGGAGAAGAGCCCAAGATAATAGATCGAGGGAAAATCAATTCAGAGCACCTGTATTAAATTTCAGGGAGGAAGTTGGAAAGGCATAATATTGAAAATTAGCTAGCTGTGATTTAAACAATGAATTAGCGCTGGATTTATTAGACAGATGTTCTTTTACATTAGAAGGGAGACAGTGAAGAGGAAAGTAGACAGTGCAAAAGTCAGTGTAATCACAGAAGGCAGACGAAGAAAGGAAAGAGGTCTCCTGTTTTTGGAACCTTTATTCCTGAAAACTCTAGTGCCAAAAAGTTGTGAATGAAGTTGAGGGAAGTCAGAAAACTGAAAAAAGTATTATTAAAAAATAGATGAAAAAATTTAAATAAAAATTAAAAAAACCCCATATGAACTCCATAAGACAAAGAATGAGATTAAACAAAGGACAACTTAAATCAAGTATTTAAGGAATATATTTAGTAAACAGTGACAGGGAAGGAAATGTTGGGGGATCTAAGTGGGTTAACATGCAAATGTGTGTAAACAGCAAAGAAAACCTATCCTTTCAGGAGGACTTTTTTATGTTGTGGAATTATCTGCCATTTTCCATTTGGAAAGTCAGTCACGTAAGACAAGACTGTGCAAATTATTTGAGAGATGAGTGGAGGATTTTTTTTTTTACTTATCACAGGATCTGAAAACATTGAAGTGAACAAATATTTTCTAACTCTTGGATGCGCAAATCCAGGTAAGAGACCCTGCAACACATAAAATGACATGTCCCTCTTAATGGCCCTGGTTTTGTTACCTAATCCAGTGCAGGGTAAAGTTTCTCTGTTTCTAAGGTGGAGTTTATTTTCACTGCTACATTGCAGTTTGTCTTTGGGCACGCCACATGCTAGGAGTGTGTAGGAAAGCGCAGGGAATGGTGCAGAAAGGACACACAAAGACATGTTTCCACATCCTTCCAAAGAATTTCTTAAATATTTCTGCTGTAGCCTTTGCATCCAAGGACCTTTTTTTTATTATATTTTATCTCAACTGACTATTCGTTATTTATTTTGTTCTGCTAAGGCATCAGTCTTTTCATTATCATTTAGCATTTCTGAAACCAAGCTCATCACAGATCTCACCATTTAGTGGTACTATGAGTTTGTCTCACACACAGCACACTGGGGAAGCTGGTGAAATGTCTCCCTCAGATTTACAAGGTCTCTATTTGATAGCCAAAAACTGTAATAACTGATCTTGGCTTGAAGCAGAAACAAAACATTTCGCAAATCCCATCTCTTGAGGGGATAGAGTCTGATTTTGTCGCAAGTGTGTCCACCTCCTGGCTGAAGCAGAAGCCACAGGAGAGGATGCTATCTTAGAACTTGTCTAACCACAGAGCTATTCAGAAGCAGCTGTTGGGTTTAAATTTCATGCTCACAACCTGAATTCACTTCAGAGTGTAGACAGGCCTTTAAAAATTCACATAGAGCACAAAGTACTTCTTCCCTCTGCAACTCTACAGTTCACTGCCAGTTACCTCTGACTATTGATTCAGACTTCTGGCAAATGTGGGTGAATTTTTGTAGGGCATTGCCTAGAAATACATATTTCTGAATTAACTGGATTAACACTTTCTCACATGCTAACTCAGCTAATGTAAGATAAAACATGTAAGATCTATAGCAGGGGCAAACTCAAAATAAAGGAATTTATTGCTGGAAGGTGTGAAAGAGCAACTGAGAAGAAGCACATTTATTGCTGTGGTTCCATTATGGGTAACATGCACAGTGGAAGCACAGGAAATGTTGGAGGAGTGCCACAAATCTTTCCTTGTAGGATGCAATTCCCCAAGAGCGTTTCCATCACCTCTGGTGTGAGTTTGATATAGATAACACAGAAGGACCTTGCTCTACAGAATCTGTATATTTACATGGTTAGGCAAATGGTGACTCCCTCTGAAGTACCAGCAGACTGGCAATGAGTCATGTACACTGGTTTCCCAGTGCTACCTGATGGAGAAATGGGATACTCTGCTATCCTTTCCGTGTGCATTGCTTCTCTGAGCCACAGGTAACTCCCAACAAACTTTGTTTCAACACATTCAGACACACAGCCTTCCCCAGCACACCAGCATCCTTGTTCACACGCATCTTCCTCACGCATTCCCTCAGATGGAAATTTCAAACACCAGCTTAGAATCCAAATCGGGAAAGACCCTTTTGCCTGTGCGTGAAGAGGTGGAGAGGAGACAGAGGCAGAGAAAGATAAGAGAGGGAGGAGCGTATGGTCCTGCTCTGACCTTTCAAATGCTTGCTGCCCTGCAGGAAAGGACCTTGCTTAGTTTACATGGATCATGTGAATATAGAAGGAGACTTAACTGAAGTGGATGCTTGAGTGTGGTATTTCTTCTAGGGGAAGTATAATCTTCCTTGAGGCTTTCAGTGGAGGAGTCCCTTTCCCCTATGGACATGATACAATCAGGAACATAGCTGTGTGTATTTCCTCTAGCACTCATTGCACAACCTTGAAACTACTCCACATCCACCCTTATGGCTTCTCTCTTCACACGCACGTCCCATCTGTCCCCTCAGAGAGCGCCTTATCCCCACATCCCCCACCGACAGATGCACAGACACTCTCCCACACAGGAACAGCTGCCATCCACCTCTGTCATCCCTGCCCACGCCACTCTGCTTTCCACTGTCCACTCCCGGTCACCACCAGGGGACACACACACAGGGCTCTGCAGCAGCAAACATCTGCAGGGACACCCAGATGTCCCAGCCCTCGCAAACAGATTTCTCTGGCTGTGTCATGGCTGTGGGGGAGTCCAGGCAGGCACAAACTCCCCCCACACAGCTCAGTTGCTCTTGCTTTGATCCCCTCCCTGCAACAATCCAGCAGGAATTGTACCCATCAGTCCCTTTCCCTTTTCTCAGCCAGCTGGCAGGCTGATGCCATGGTTTGGTTTTTATTTTCCCAGAGGCCAGACCATCACCCTGGGTCACACTGGTGGCAGTGGGCTGAGCAGGCTGTGGTCTGTGGTTCATCCGAGCTGAATCCCAGTGTCTGGGACTGCATCTCCCCCTCATGGACAACTGCTCCACTGTTCCCACCACCCTCATCCTGCCATGGTGGGAAGTTCACTCCCACCGTAGGAGAAAGGTGCTTTCTGCAGACAACAACCAGCTGCAAGCACTGCCAGGAAAAACTATCCAGCTGGAGAGCTTTAGCTGGACTCCACAGTGGGAAATCAGTGTAAAAATACTAGGACAATGGGTTCCTTACACAACCCATGGCTATACAAACACTAATTGTCTATTATTTTACAGGCTGCTTATCTTTTTTAGCAGGAATTGATCCTTGGAATAAACAGGAAAGGGATCCATGAACCATGATCCATGTGACTGATGGTATGCAAGGTCTGGGCTCAACAGCTTCAACTTTTAAGCTTAGAGGTTCTTTGAGATCAGACTGACTTCTTCCACTGCAAGTCTCCCAGGAATACTCACGATACTCTGTGACCAACTATGGAGGGAAATGAGCGCTTTACTACCCAGTATTAAGAAGACACTAAAGCCTTAGGCAAGCTGGACAATTTGAAGATGTTTGTAGAACACATTTGAAGAACAGATGCATTTGTTTTGAAGGGAAAGAAGTTCTTTAGTGTTTCTCTCTCACACCCAGGATGTATCCTATGTTTTCAACCTTCAACCAACTGCACTGCTTCAAGCTGTGGATAAGTCTAGTCCTTTCCTGTTTCCTTTGGCTGACGTCTGTAGTCCTTATGTGCACTTCAGCCCAATGGTTGTTCATCCAAGAGCCCTGTTAACTACCTGGTAGCCCTGTTAACTTGTCCCAGAGAAATGCCCCTGCCATTTTGTGCCAGCAGCACTGAAGTTTTAACGCACGAAAGTAAGCTACATTGATATGCTTCAAAATGAAGTTGGTTTAAACATTGCAGTTAGACTTACTAGGATTTTCTCAGGATTATTCAGCAGTTTTTCCCAAAAAATCCTGCCAAAAAGAAAAAAAAATCTCCGGAGGATCGTCTGCTTACTGTGCAAGGCAAGCAGAAGGCAAGTACCTCTAGCACGCGTTCGGTGCTACCCACGCACCAAACCATTTTCTCTGTTAGTCATCTTTCCCTACCCTCCTTCTAAATGCAAACATTGCTTTCTTAGCACTCACGAAACTCACCTCTGTGCTGTGCCTTACATAACCGATTTCGACACGGAGCGTTGTGCCACAAGCACAGTGGACACGTGATCCTCCAGTCAGCCTCTGAAAGCCATCTTACACCCCAGCACGGCTTCCTTGGGGGGTGTTTGGAACTTCCACACAGCCCTTGCAGCGCTCCAGGACTCTTACACGCCCCTAAGGGGTTTCAGCTTCTCCCTGTGTTGTTCTCATCTCGTGCTCCCTTCTGCAGCTCCGCCAGTCGCACAAGCACAGCACTCACTATATGCATCTGTCCCTGACCCTCACGTGGAACCAGCATCCCATATATCCATGCACTTACCATCAATGACTATATGGATTTGCCTGTGCCTCTTGCTTGCTTTCCCCTTGCACTTAACTCCCAGTCTGCTCTCATTCTGCTCCACGTGCTCATAGGGCCCCTTGCACACTCAACCTGCCTTAAACTAAGAGGCAGATAACTACAGACGGCTTAAACCGTCATAAACTTTTTCTCACTCCTCATCACTCTTCCCTCCCCCATAAGCGGTTTTCCTTCTCCCCGGCCCCACACCCAGATCTGCAATCCTCACCTGTGCTTCCCTCATTTATTCAGAGCACGCTGTGTGCACAAATTTCTCTCATCAGGCACAACTTTTCACTCCTTTCACCTTTCCTTCCGCGGCCCTTGCGAGCAGGCACAGGCTGACAGGTACCTTCCTCCCTCACACACCATCGTGTGTCGACCCACGCTGAGCTTCTCACCCCTTGTAACACGAACTGTCATTCCCATTCACTTCCACTTCGTGCCCTGCAGCTCCCAACTCTACTCTCCTCCCCACACACTTCACACTTTACTTCTGACCTTAGCACAGCCATGTGGCTTATACGGCCCTCCAGGTAGTTTTCCCTCCCATTCCTTCTCCTCCCACCCCTTGATATCTTTAGTCATTTCTCCACCAGCACATTTGTTCCATTCCCTCTTGTTGTTTCGCTTAGCCAGTACCTACCACAGAGATATAAACACATTTGCTACGTCTGTTGTAACAGAAAATTGCTCTTTTTTTTTTTGGTATATGTGTTCTACTCCTCCCACAGTTTTCACATTATTCCTTACTCACCATTTGTTCCCTCAGATGATTTCCCTGTAACACATTGCCAGTTCTTTCCCTGTGTTACCCCACCTGCCCAGTCAGGAGGCATCTTCTGTTCTGCTGACCAAACCACTACTGCACCTTTGCATTATTTCCTCTCTTTGCCTACTAAGCAATACAACCCTAAATTTCCTCTCACCCTCTGCTCTTTTGCCCTGTATCTCCTCTAAACCACCTCTTGCTGAGGCATCTTTACAGAAAACCCATCTCTTCATTTCGTCCTCATTCATGCCTCCTACATTCCTTACTTTTCCCCCATTCTCATTCTTCTCAACACCTGCCACGTCTTTATTTTCTTATCCCAGTTCACCCTGCCCCCATGATTTCCACTATTTTGAATTTCCTCACAGCACCTTCCCATGGCTTTTTCTCCAGTTCCATCTCTCCCTTGTATTCAGCCAGCACCCTCCAGCAGGCTTCCAGCCTCCTCTGAAATTTCTCTAATCAGCTACCCCCTCTCATGCTTATGAGACCCTATGGCCTTTTCCCCTCACTGCACCCTATCCCCATCCAGCTCATTTTTTCCCTCTGCATTCCTGTTCTCAGCACGTTTCCACCTTCCATGCAAGCCTCCCCTTTCATAACACCTTCCTTGTAAACACGTCCTCGTATCTATTTCTTGACAGAATCAAAGGTGTCTCCTTTTGACGCCCCCCGCGAGCATCATGTAGCCGATTATTTTCCATACCTCTCTCCAAATAGCCAGTGGTTCACATTTTAATTCCTCCTCCAAACATCCTTTGTGCCCTGTGCTTTCACCTTTCTCCCTCCACTCCCACTCCATACCCAACCTCCCCCTTGCAGACCCTGGCACCCTTGTTTGTCCCTTTCATATCCTCACCCAGCCTCCAGTCTGTACTTTTTGCCATCTCTCTCAAGTGTTACTTCCCCTTCCGAGCTTCTAAACTTTTTTCCACCCACAAAGATCCTCTTTTTCCAGTTGACTTGCAGCAGTTTCCCTTTTAAGCTGACCACCTTTGCACGGCTCACCTGCCCTTATCACCCCAATACACAACAATAATACATAGCACTTTATTCCTGGTATACAACAGTTTCCCTTCAGGCTCCTTTTATATATCTTTATAAGTACAATTTCATTTTTCTTTCCCTGAGGAAAAAAAAAAAAAAAAGAGAAAAAACCCAAACAACCCACAACAGAACAAACCAAACAAAACCTCCTAAACCTATGTGTTTTGCATGCCACAACATACAGCACCCTTCTCCACAAAGCACTCCCCTCCTGGCTCTGCTGGTCCATCCTCTTCCCCCTGTGTTTTGGGTCCACCACCTGCAGTCATGCCTAGTTTTCCTCCCCCTACCATGCTCACACGCAGAGCTCCTGGTACTGACACGTGTATCTAAGACCAGTCTTTTTACTACTAGCAGCTGGAACCATGCTGAACTCCCTTCCATTCTCCGCTGCTTTTGTCTGCCTTGACACAAAGCAAGGCTTTTTTTTTATTATTATTTTTGCCTTATTTTTTTTTTTAATTATTATTAGATTTCCCTTTTTCTTACATCCCATTTTTAGGTGTTTCTTACACCACTCCTGCACTTGCAGGCTTGCACAGATCAGGTATTTCTGTGCCTGAGAATGTCTTTCCTATTTGTCTGGATATTTTCCTGAAGGCACAATGCAAAGGCAAAACTTCACATACCATTTGCACTCCTCATGCAACAAATCACACAAGCCTGAGAGCAAAGAGTGCTTTCTGAAAGGTTGTAGCTCATAACAATTGTCTGGACCATATAACACACATCCCTGTCTATTTAAAAAGGGGGGAGGGGGGAGAAGCAACCCCCCTCACACACACAGAGTCATCTCTAAATAACTGGTTTTGCAATATAGGAACCAGAGAATGTGCACATAGCAGCCCTATTCAATCCAAAATATCCATCTCTCCAGATACTGCATATTTATAGTTCAGGAGATAGGACCAGCACAGAGCTTTCCCGTTTATTTTAATGAAGGATTAAGAACTGATCAGAAAACTATCTGAACCATTCAAGGATTTTTTCCCCTCTTGGCTAAGAGCAGTTTGGTGTCTCCATAAGGACTCGCCAGTAACCGACGCTCTAAGCTGCATTTCAGCTGTTTAGATGAGAAACAGCTTTCTATTTTGCTCTCTATACGTGCATCTACGTTGATTAGGGGTGTGCTGTATTCCTAGAAGGAACTTACCAAACGCTGGAACCTGCAGCGTAGGAATAGTTTCCCCGCCATCCCAGCACAGAGCGAGTGTTTCTTTTCCACCTAGACACAGATGTGAAGGGAGTCTTTTGATCTCCAGTTCCTCGCAGAGAAATTTAGTGTTTGGGTTTGAGGAGAACGAGGATTGATTCAGAGGTCAGGAATAGGGTTTCCAGCGTCTGGCACGCGCACACACACAGAAAGAAAGCTCCGGTGAAGCCGGTTACCTGAGGCAGCCGAGGTCTAGAAATTGGGAATTCTGACTTTGCTTGTCATGGGCTCTAACTTTGCTGGAGGGCGAGCGCGCTACGTACGCTGAGCCTGGTTCTTGCAAATCCACGGTCAAGACTTTCAACCCCTTTTGTTACATCCGAACTTGCTCGTTTCCCTCTTAAGAAAGAAGAGTCTCCTTTTGCTTTTGCCTCTCAAATCAGACTCCTTTAGCACCTCGTATTTCTCCTCCGCTGTTTTCTTGCCAGGGACCCGAACAACAGCGTGAGGAGCAGCAGGAGAGGGGAACCCCGGGACTAAAGTAAACTGTAGGGCAAGTAGGGGTGGGGGAAGGAGGAGGCACAACGGGAAAGGCAACATTTGGGACATATCTACTGCTTACAAGACCCCCACCTCCTCCCCATTATACTTCTTTAAAGGACCCCTCTCCCCCCCCTCCCCTCCCCGCCCTCTTAGGTCCCTGTTAGAAAACGTCAAATTTCCCTTACCGTGGTAGGAGTAACCATGGCATCCGTGTGAATGTTTCCAGAAAAGTCGACATGAAGAGAAAGGTGGATGTAAATACGTTCATTCAAAGTCCCAAAGTTGGTCTGCTTGGGTTGTGCAGAGTTGCTCTATGGGAGAGGAGCCTTAAACTCTGAGTCCCGTGAACATAATCTGCTCGATTATAACAAACCAGCTCAGCCAGATGGCTCTGTGCTCCGTGGATTAACCCCTTTATTGCCACACTCTGCTTTCTCTACCTACCATTTATAATAACCTTGCCTGGCTGGGGAAATTCAGAGAATGAGGCATTTTTTTGAAAATGACAAAACCCTCGTAAAGGCCATTTTTCCCCCTTCGTGCCCTAAAAAAAACATCTTGTGCCCCTTTTCTTCTTCTTTTTTTTTTTTTTTTAAATCCTGTTGATGGTCTTATTCCTCTTCCTGGCAAAATCTCTTCATATTATTAAGAACAGTATTAGCACCAGGGAACATTTTAGAGAATTCTTTTGTTAAATCATAACCATCTCTTCCAGAACTGCGACTCTCAGAAGACGAGTATTTTATTGCAGGAATGTCTCAGTGTTTGCACTCTCGTGGTCCACGCACTCCCCCC
>VXAY01005793.1:41050-51151 GCA_013399855.1 Oxyruncus cristatus | reverse complement strand
CCCAGCCCCCTCTCCCCCACGCTCTCTCTGCCTCCCACATGCACGCTGACACACATGCACACGTTTTGCTCAAACTGCCAGCATGTGTTGCTATTCTTACCCATATTCAGAAGTCATTATAGGACATGTAAAACAGGTGAAATAGAGACACGGAACTAGAATGCCATAAGCTCGCTCGCTCTGGCTCCTCTTTTTAGTTTTCCTTCTCTTTCCATCATTTGTGAATCTTAGACAAATTTATTTCTCTGCGCAGCAGTTCTGTCAATGAAGTCACCCACCATGACACAAAAATAAGTGTTGCAAGAAATATCCACTGTTAAGGACAGACCTTAGGATGGATTTGTGTCCATTCCTCCTGTTTTGACTTGCAGATTAGTCCACTAAGTAAAGGATGGCGAGTGCCAAAAACATGGAAAGTTCATCAGCAACCAGCAGTGACTGGTTTTTCCAACTTTTTATTTAGAGTGATCGCTCACAGAGATGGCTGATAAATTTAGCTGCGTGCCTCAAAGTCTCCCTCTAAATTTACATGCTTAAGTCATCTTCTGTTTGATTCAAACATAATTGAGCAAGTCATAACCAAAAGAACGTGGTCATATAAGATGCAATACAACACTTTAAATCTTAAGGGTTGCCAGATTGTTTCCTAAAAGAATACTTCCTTTACTAGTTCATGAAGTTTTTTCTTTTGCTATTTAACTAAGGAATTTTTCCTCTTTCCCCTCCCTGTGTAAAGACGATTAGCCCTCTCATTCTGCCAAAGCATTGTACCATCTTCTTTAAGACATTTCAATCTACCTAGAGAGTCGTCAACAGTTTTGTTGAAGTATTTTCCGCCGTGGATGGTGTTGGTTGTTGTTGCCCTTTACCTGATTTTTTTCAACTATAAAAATATACTCTTTAGGGGACTTTACAATTTGGATCTGTCTCATAAATTCTGCCTTAATCGCTTGTTCCCCTTAACTGCCGAGAAGGAAAGAGTCATCTTCCACCATTGCCTCCTAAGAATTCTCTACTAAAACTTGCTGCTCTGCAAATCAAAAAACCAGTCAAACCTTGAATAACTCTAGAATCAGTGGGTTTTGTTTTCACCCTGTGCCTAAATGCTGTTTCCATCCTATTTAGAGCCTTTGGAGCTATGAGGAGGGAACTAGAATTAAATCATGTGCGTCCCCCACCCAGCTCCGGTACTGCAGTCAGATCTGAGAAATGCCTAAAATGTGACTCAGCTTTTAATCTCCTGAAGTAGACAAACAGTGCTAGGAATAGAAGAACTTTCCTGTGGCTGGTGAACGTTCCTCTGGAGGCAGGCAAAGGGTTAAGCATGTGAAGGCAGCCCAAGCCCGGGAACTTCGCATCTGCAGCAAGCCCAGTTAAAAAAAAGAAGCAGAAGGAGAAGTCTAGAAGCAAATGTCCTGAGCAGAGGGGCTGCCTACCTTTGGTGGGGAGGCAAACCTATCAGAGCACAAGTGGAGGGGCTGTGCCCCGGGTCTGGGTCTGTGGGCAATCAGAGGCCTTGTAATTTGAGACGTGACACCTTAATCTTGCCAAATATGTGTGCACTGTAAAAAAAGCATTGTAGGCAGCGTGTTTTCACAGCTATAGAAAATGGAGACAGGTTTGGCCCTTCCAAGTTTTCCAGCCTTTCTTCTACAGACGTTTCCGTTGTTCTGAAGCTGCTTCTTTCTACGTATTTTCACATCTTCATCTGTTATTCTGGGATGGGGTGTTTTTTTTCCTAATGCTAACCCTTAGCAGAAATGGATTTCTTTTATGCTTTAAACATGTTTCTGAATTTTTCATGAGAAGCAATCAAGCTCCCAAATGGTCACCTTATTTTATCTGTTGCCCTTGGGTCTGAGGTTCTGACATGGCAACATGAAGGAAAAAAAAAAAAAAAAAAGCATGACTTTGAACAAGCCTCTGTTCTGCCCTGAAGAATCTGAAATATTGCTCAGAGCATGCCGTGGAAAGTCATCTTTGAATTCTGGTGGTTTTAATTGGGATAATTACTAGACATTGGTGTGATTAATTAGGAACTTGACCAGACTTCAAAACATGTGATATTTTATACACTTTGAAGACATGTATTTTTCTCCATGCATTAACAGATACTGCTGTTATTGCATTTGATGGTGAAAAATTGAATATTTATGGGGAAGATACGCATGTGAGTATGCAAATAGTTGAAAATGTTATTGGGTTTAATGCATGCCTTGGGCCGTTCTAAAAGCAGGGAGTGTGTGTCATAATGTTTAGCTTTTGCAACAGCACCACTTTGTGGTTGAAATCCCAAATAGATTCCGAAAGGGGGAGTGACTGTAGGGACACCTCAGCAAGTTTGAGCAGTTTCCCGTGGTGGTTTTATATCCATCGACAAACACACCTGAGATGGAAATATGTTCCTGCCACGTGGTCCTCCCTTCATAAGAGGGTAGTTTTGAAATAAAGGCAAAAAAGCAGAAGTAAAAGCAGAAGATTGACTCTGAACATTTTGTCTTAGCTCTTCAATACAGGAGGCTGTTCACCTTTCAAATGTCAAAATCACTTTTGGTCAGGTTTCCAGAATTTATTGAAGGGTCTGACATCACTAGGAAAGATTTTTAACTTGAAATGTGCTGCAAATGCTTCATTAAAAGTAAAATTGAATTCAAATGTGGTTTTATGTGGTGGAAATGGTGGTGGGAAAGAATAGGTTATTTTAGAAAATATTTATTTAAACATAACATAAATACTGTTTTAAGGCTACAAATGGTGTCATTTCAGAGCTGAAGGAATTTCTGAAACCTCGTTGGCATTGGGCTTCTGTACAGAATCCCAGGAAAGGGTCAGGTTGGGAGGGACCACAGTGGGTCATCCAGTCCCACCTCCCTGCTCCAGCAGGGTCATCCCAGAGCACGTGGCACAGGATTGTGTCCAGACAGCTCTGGAATATCCCCAGTCAGGGAGACTCCACACCCTCTCTGGGCAATCTGTTCAGTGCTGGGTCACTGCACAGCAAAGAAGTTCTTCCTCATGTCCAGCTGCAACTTGCTGGGCATCAGTTCCTGCCCGTTCCTCTTGTGCCATTGCTGGGCACCCCCGAGCAGAGCCTGGTCCATCCTCTGCCCCCTCCCTGCAGACACTGACACACATGGATGAGGTCCCCTCTCAGTCCTCTCTTGGGCCATCATATATGACCACATTTGGGTTTTCCTTGCACCCAGGCTTGACAAGTGAGAAGTATTAAATAAAAATTCCAAGCAGGATTCACAAACAAGGTCAAACTTGGCTCTGATACGCATTTCTTGGGAAGTTGCCTTCTGCAGTTTTTCCACTTTCTTAAAAAAATGATCTTCTAAATTCTTAAGATCATTACAACAGCTCGTAACAATTAGCATGGTAGATCAAGGATGACAGAGGGGCAAACAATTACCCAGAGCTGTGGCTGTGACAAGAGGTAGGATGGGAAAAATGCTTGTAAATAACTAGGAATTGCAGTCACACCCTAAAAGCCATTACTCTTTAGACCTCTTCCTAAAACAGAGTTAGCTTTTATGCAGTTCACCTGCGAACATATTTCCTTGAAAGAGAATCAGCAAGGTGAGACTAGTTATTATCATTTATTAGCTTAGCACATGTTTTGGACTTACTTCTATCTCTTACTTACTTATTTGCCTTTTTCTGATTTTTTTCAGAGACAATCTTTATTGCAGGGGAAATCCAGAATTGCTGCAGCAGGAAAAGGTTAGTTGATGATGGGCAGCATTTTGGGAAATAAAATATATTCCTTGTAACCATAGGCACCCTTTTGCAGCCCCTGCTCATTTGTTATGATTACCAAATTAGAACTTCCATGAATATCTGTAGAAAAATCCTAAGAAATAAAGCTATATGAAGAAGTTTGGTTCCAGTATTTATTCTGGAACTGAGAAAACATGCCTTCAGTTTTTAATGGTTCGATTTTTAGTGTAACAGCACCGGTAACAGCACCATTCTTTTGTGAGGAAGAAAAATTCCAAACTGGGATATATAAAGAGATGCATAAAGCACTTTGGTAAGACGTCAGTTGGGATGCAGGATCCACCTCTTACCATGTCCAAGTCAGAGAAGACCCCTGGAAAATGACAGAAACAACGATTAAATGATATATTTACAGGATTAAATGTAGTTTAAAACGTAGAGTATGATGAAAAATGAGAATTGGAATTGCTTTTCAAAGATGAGAGAACTTTCAGGGTGTTATGATTGAATACTTTGAGCTCTTCTGTATCTCCAAGAGAGCAGATCACATCCTGAACCACTGGGAGAAGAAATTGCAGCAAGACTTGGTCAAGTGCGACATGAGGAAAAAGCAGAGCCCAAGCTGCAGATCTGGTTGCCTTATTGAAGGTCCACCCCAACAGAGTGAAGAAAACTGTCAGGACCCACGAGGCTGTGACTGACCCTGCACTGAGGCAAGGGAAGGTCTGGGTAATCTCTCTCAGCCATTCTTTGCCATGGCTACATGACTTAGATCAAACTTTGAAAATCAGTATTTTCAGGAACATCATGTACTTTTAGGACTCCGACCAAGGTTTGGAAGAAAACTTCCCAGTGAAATCGTTCAGGAAGTTTCTATCAGATATTCATATCCTTGGTTTGGGACATAAAGTGTTGTTATGACTGGGGGAATTTTCCCAGCAGGGAGGTAAACCACGGGACTGCTTTTCTCTCCTGGACTGATGCTTCTTTATCTTTCAGGTACAGTGGAGCTATAATACTGGAAGCAACTTGAAAGAGGATGAAGAGAAAGAAGACAAAAAGAGGATGAAGAGAAAGAAGACAAGAAGTTTAACTTTTTCCAAATAAAAATAGAAATATCTGCCACAAAGTCAGGCAGTTCCAAAGTGAAGGGCCTCAGAGCATTGCTGGTTTCATCAGCTGTGTCTGTTAGATCCAAGTAGGTAATTTAACCCATCACTGAAATGAAAGGCTCAGTTCCCACACAATACATCTGATCATACTCCAGCCACCGGGAGAGGGGTCCTGATGTTTGTGTTTACATTCCCACTCTCTGTGTCAAATATAGGGGTCCTTCTTACTTGTCAGTACCAGAAGAAATAAGAAATAGGTCAAAGCAAAGAAAGGGAGGTTGGATAGTAAAACACTCCATGGAAATCAATGTTCCCCAGCCTTGCTCACTCCCTTGCAAGCAGAACCAAAAGTTGGTGTAACGATGGAAATACAACTGGGCAATGATTATTTTCATTAAAAAAAAAATTTAGTTAAGGTTTTTCTTCTTGTTCTGAGATGACATCTGTCAGAATAGAAAGAAAATGTCTTGATTCGAAGAACGGCTGAAAAGGTGTATTTAATAGCAGAAGTCAGCTTTTGTAGTCAGTGGGACATTTCTCAGCACTGGCTTTTATCCCCTGTAGTCAGTACTTGTGTGTTCTGACCTTACAAGGCAATTTTATTTGAATTAAAGCAACTTTTATTCAAACTTTTTATCTGATAGTTGCTGATGTCCATTTGGCCGAGCTTCTACATTTTAATTCTCTAAAAGCTTAGTGTGAAATCACATCTGCTGGAGGAGGGGCAGGGCAGCAAACGTGGTATGGATCAACTTTCAGGCAGCCGAAAGCTGAAGTCCTGTTTGAGCTAATGCAGATGTACAGACAGGGGGGTTTAAACAACTCTAGGCCAAAGTATGCTCTCTGTCAATCCTGGCCTATCTTTTTTTTTTATAAAAAAAGGGTATTACCCAAGCCTGGTAAACTCATGTCACTTTCTAAATACTCTTTGAGGATCTGTAGAAAAAAACATTTAATGAATCTTTCCACAGTATTAAGTTTAAGATCGCTGTTATTGTCTGTGAACTAATGAACTGTTTGGAATTCCCTGGATTGACTTGGGACTGTTTCAAGTCCCCAGCAGCTTCCAGGCAGGTCTGGCAGCTGGACCACTCCAGGTCAGCCTCTGTGCACCCATCCTCTTGTAGGCAAGGTATGTTGTTGTTGCTCTGCATCCAGAGGGAGAGACATCCGGGAAAATCAAGGGTGCACAACACACTCCTTGGGAACTGTGTGAACAGGCAGCAGGGGACTCAAATAAAAGGAATACCTTTTATTCATTGCCATGTGGGTCTTTTTAAACCAAATAAATGTTTTTCACACAGAATCCATCCCTCCCCACTTTTATTTGGAATGAAGAGTTCAGCCTGTAAGGAATCAAGGGGGATAAGGAAAGAAGCAAAGGCACAGAGGGTTTTAAAATTATAATTTCTTCTCAGTCTGAGGACCTCATGGCTTTTGACCCCATTTCTCATCGTGGGACTAGTGGGTAAAGAAGGAGGCTGAATGGAAAAATCCAGCGTGTTCTTTTGATTGAATTGTACTGCTGACGGTTGAGGCTGATTGCGCTCCAGGCTGTCCATGCCTGAAGTTAAGTTTGAGCTAAGTTCTTAGTTTATGAGTAATTCTTCTCTCTTCCCTCTGAGGCAGCTCATGCCAAATCCTGTTCTACTACGTGGTCACGGCAAAACCCCTCTTCCCAAACTTCGTCGATGTTCAACCCACGCCTACGGCTGTACAAAAGGTTCCTACTCACGTGTTTTGCTGCCTGTCCCGTGTCCCACTCCAGTTCTGTAGTTGCACCGTCCCTTTATCAAGCCCCAGGAGGACCAGAATAGCAACTGAGGTTATTGCCCTGCAAGGGAGGAAAGCGAAGAAGTCAGGCGCTGGGCAGAGGACACAGAGGGTGTTTATTGCAGGAAGATGGGCACGGTCACACAATGGCCCACGGCTGGCAAGGACAGCGCGTGAGTCACACAGGCCTGGTCACACAAGTAACAATAGGAAACTTTATGGGGCTTCGCAACTGTTCTGAGGTTATGGCATGCGTGGTCTCTCCAGCACATGCTGTGCTTGATTTTCATCTTTCCTCCAGTGATTAATTCGATGCTTTTTCAGTTTGCTGAGAAGTTCCTGCTGAAGGCAAATCCCCAGTACGGCTTCTCTCAGTAGCCGGTGGTGTTTGCTAAAGACAGGCTCTATCCCTTCCAGCTTTGTTTTTGACATAAAGCAAGGCATCATTATGTTCACAGAGTCACAGAATATGCTGAGTTGGAAGGGATTCACAAGGATCATTGATAGTGGCTTGAAATGTGTGTATGTAGTTGCAATCTAAATGTATAAAGCACAGTTTTTACGGCACTATTTAGAGTCTAAGTATGCATTCTGACTTTCCATTAATTCTTGTGGTCTCTGCCTAAACATCACGAAGTGAATAAGATGAATTTTCTATCAAGAGAGCGAATAAAGTTCTTTTGCACAGCTACTTTCCCTGGAATTAGAGAGCGTTCTTGCAGCAAGGCACGAGTCAGTGTTATGGTCAGACCACAGCTGATAAAGAAAATTATTTTGGCTCTCATCAACCCCAAATAGAGCAAAACCCCGGGAATCCCTTATTTCTTTTTGGAAACAGGATTATACTGAGCTAGGCCCAGAATGTTAAATAAACAATCTTTTGTTTAAATTTGTCCCTACCAAACTCAACATCCTCAGTGATTAGCTCACTTTCCTTATCACACCTTGATACTTTCCCTGTATTTTCCCTTAACTTCTTGCAACCTTTTCCTTTCTTCCATGCATGACTTCTATTTTTCAAGATATCTCAAGAAAAGAATGGATATTGTACTGTATCTAACAAGGTAACAGATCTGAGGTCTTACTGAGCAGGTGAGTAAACATCAGAAAATCCTGAAAATGCCCAGCTAGAACCAACAAATTCCCCAGCATGCCATGTAGTTTTAAGTCCTCCCCCCACACACAGGCTTTTGTCCTGTGATGTGATACCCACAACAGGTCATAATGGTTTCACTTGGGAAAAAGTGATCGTGCAGCATGCCTTACTTAGCACTGAGAGAAATGCCACATGTCATTTCTGCTGCAGTCTCAAGTTCTACAAAGCAATTTCCATGCTTCACTGTGCTTTTCCCAGGGATGATATCCTGAATCAGCTCGATAAAATGATGAACATTCAAAATTGTCCTTGTTGGGTTGCTTATTGAAAGGCAGTAGGCATGTCCCTGCTCACACATAGATGGTTTGTGATGCTAAAGCACCTCCAGACAGACACACACAGTGCTGTGGAGCTTGGTTAGCAATTAATGCTTGTGTCACTGTCTTGTGTGTGCCTGTGTGGGATGCACTGATTGGTGGCTGTATCAAAAAGGAAAAAGAGGGGAGAGTCAAAGGAAGACACAAAAACCATTTGGAGTTTGGGAATAGCATCCGAGTGTGAGTTAATGAAGCAGCTTTTCAAAGGAGAGGTCCCCAGTACCCAAATACCTGGTGGGGTCACAGGGTCTTTCTTTTTAGGGTGTCTGTATGGTACATTTGCTGCTTCTGAATTTCATCTTGCACAGAATTGGTGCCTTGGGATAAAATCTCCTGCTTGATTTTCAGTTCAGGGCTCTTTTTCATCTCCCAGCAGAGAACAGGTGGAAATGTCTGTACTGTGTGATCTACAGAGATTTCTGTCAGCTTACTGCTCCCAGGCGACTGGACAAGAGGAAATGGCCTCAAGCTAAACCAGGGGAGGTTTAACTGGGTGTCAGGAAGAGTTTCATCATGGAAAGGATTGTCAAGCACTGGAATGGGCTGCCCAGGGAGGTGGCGGAGTCCCCCCATCCCTGGAGGTGTCCAAGGAACGACTGGAAGTGGCATTCAGTGATGAATTTGTCGCTCTGTGATTCTTTCTGTAGGGCTGATCTATCATTGCAACTGTCCCACGTGCAGGTCACTATCACGGACCCCTATTTACAGACCATTTCGCCTCCTTCTGCTTTGCACTCCTGGCACTGTGTGTATAACACAAGTTCTGAGCTCCCAACTTGCCCTTTTATAAGAATGATTCAGAGAGCTGTGTGAACAAAATTGAAGCAGAGTGATAGTGTGTAGGAAGTGGGAGGCAAAAACAAGAAGACAAACAAGTGGATGGAATAGCTGGTTGGAAAAGTAAATAATACTGAAAAGAACAAGAATAACTGCAGCCAGAGGAATTTAGGGAAACAAAGATAACACTTCGTGCACACTCAGGCTACAAAATCATGTCAACACGCAGAGGAAGGTGATAAGACACGACTATACTTATACAATGGCCTGAGGCACAATCACTTTTGCAACTATTTACACTCCCGCCTACTCAGACCGGTTGTTAAAAGCTTCAATTGAATAGTCCCCCTTTCTACTCAAAAATGCACCCAAAGTCTAGCTCTGACATGAAAAAACACTCTTTTGCCACTAGTTCCAGATTAAGATGAACAGCTTGTGCTGGTACTGAATGTTTCCAATATTTCAAATGAGGTGTTTGCTTTGCCACAAGAGTAAAAAAAAAAAAACAAAAACAAACCAAACCAACAGTTTTGTTTCTGTAAAACAAACAAAAATATTTTGGTAGCATTTTACACAGGAAAAAATTTCTACTACTGAAATTTCTACTTGAAAGACTATTTTGGTTTTGAAACTTTAGTACTCAGAAGAATTCAGCTTTCAAAGCCCACTTAAAAACTTCAAAGTTATCAGTAACACCAGTCTGAATCAGATATTAAAACTGGTCAGTCTGTATTTTAATCCAAAAGACTGGAAAACTTAAATGAGAATGACATGTTACTGTAATACTTACCTTATAATTATGTATTTATTGCAAAAATTGTATTTTGATTCAGAGATTTCCACCCAGCTTGCATTAAGATGTTAACACCCTTAGATGACTGTTCTAGCCAAGTGCAGTACAAATGACTCAGGAAATCTGATCCTGAATATTTTGTTAATAACTTCTCCCAGAGTAGAGTCGGGGTTTGCTGACTCACACGATTGCTCTGACCTTTCCTCCTGGTAAGAGAGCAGGCGGGTGATGGCAAGTCTCCTCCTGGCTACTCCAGAGCTAAAACTCAAACAAAATGTTCACTTTGCACCTTTTCCAACATGGATTAGGCACTGAAGCTCCTGCATTATGGATGGATATGACTGAGACAACACACAAAATATTCAGAAAAAACAGGATAGCAACTAAAGCCTGCACGAAGAGTCCATCCTTGTTGTTTTGCTGGGAAGAGCCAAAATCATCAGGGGTTTT
>VXAY01005793.1:35000-41017 GCA_013399855.1 Oxyruncus cristatus | reverse complement strand
TTTTTTTTTTTTTGGTAACTCCTCTGTGCCTGCCAATGTCACACGCAGGGCAGGCAAGACTAACATTCGGTATCAGGGGTTAACATAACAAGAGCGGAAAAACACACTTCAGCCCCCAGGGAAGTGGATAAACACTGTGATCCCTCGCTGGCTGCTCTGCTGAGAAATGCCCTGGCTTTTGGTCTGGGTTGTTGGAAAAAAGGCACGGAGCAAAAGGCCTTTTTCTTCTACTAGATGTGACTGTGGAATTCTTCTGTCTTTGTGAGCATGGAGTAGGTGTTACTGATCCTCAAACTGCTTTGTGAACACTAGGGAGGTAAAATGACCCCTTTATCAAGTTTTAGGCAGTTCAGAAACTCTCTTTATGCTCCCACTGTCAAAGTGTTTAAAACCCACTGAGAATAAAATTGTTTTACACTCAGCTGAAAACAAATCAATAAAACTGGTGAGCCCAATGCAATTTCTTGCTCATGTTGTATCTCCTCTTCATCACCAGAGTGAAACAGAAGAGACCACGGCATAAACTGGACTCTTGCCTTGTACTACTTGCCTGAATTTCTACAAAAACCACTGGATTTCTTTTCAACAACGAAGACAAAGTTTTCCCCAAGCCTTTTGGTTGTTCACTGAAGGAGGAGGCGGAGGGAAGTAGAAAAAAAAATTGATTTCTTAAAAAAAAAAGCAAGATAAAAAGCAATATATTAGTTATTCTAAAACATAAACTATTTTCTAAGCAGAATTGGAGTTTTTTGGGTTAGCTCCACACTAATTAGGCTCTCCCTTTCTCCTACAATATTCCTGGGAGCTGCAGTTCAGGTTATCTCACAACACCAGTTTCCTGTGCAGGTCAAACTCATTGCATGACTGATCACATTTAACCCCAAGGTCTAAAAAAATGTTAGTCACAGATATCAGAGGGGTAAAGAGTATCTCAGGTCAGTTCTGAAGAGCCTTAAAAGCATAATAAGTGCTATTTATCTGTACCTCTGGTTTCTAGTTATGTGTATGAGAGATCGTGAGTAGTGTTTGGTGCCTTTGAAAAAATGTGAAGCCAATCTTATTAATACCAACTTTATAAAGTCATGTATTCTCTTAAAATGTTATAAATAGTGGTAATTCTGATACACTTCTCCATACACATTTATTTGTATCCCCTTTTTAGCATCAGTTTCAAAATTTAAGGAGTCTTATTTTTAAAGAATTTTGCAATTTCTGAATAGTGTTGATAAATTTACAAGTTAAATCTTAGTATTTGCCTTTTTTGTCCTGGTTTAAAATTTAGTTATATTTGGTTTTTTTTTTTCCCTTAGCCCACAGATTTGCATTACACTCCTTTAAGCCTTTCACTTTGTCTTTCTAGAGGTTTTTTTTCCCCCCTATCTAATTAAAACAAAATGGCAAAACCTCAAGACAGTGCTTGGAGACATTAGAAGATGTTTTAGAAAGGTGCTAAGCTGTGTTAGATCAATAGCAGGTGTAAGCAGTTGTTTCTTTTGCTTCAGTAGAGTTACAAAAATTTATAACATGAAAATTTGCACCTTTTTGTTTGTGTTCCCTTAATAAACAACTGTCCAACATTTCCACCCCCAAATGCATTGGTAAAATTTTCAAAGAAACTATTTCTTCATGGGAAGAGCATAGAATTGAAGAAGCTGTGGATTCAGTGGAAGGTGCATTGATTTATTGCAGATGAGGATCTTTGCCGCTGAACTCGTTGCTCCCATGACTTCTGTCCTTCCCATGATGAGCAGCATAGTATATAATTTATCCAGTCATTTGAAAGGCTTATTTCCACTTCTATCACATCTTTCAGTGATGAAGAACCAAGTGTGGTTTGTTCCTCAACAAGCATTTATGTCTTTTGAAACACTGATTTTTCTAGAGACTACTTACAGGCAGCTTATACATGTATACATCTCTCTCACTTGATATTAGAGCAAATATATATATATATATTCATACAGAGTTATTAAAGGTAACTGTGTTTAATTAATTAATTATATACATTTATTTTATGTATACTATTTGTATTGCTGACTCTTCCCTCCACAGCATTGTGTCTGAAGTTCACTAATCAATATTGTAAGAAAATGGAATCATTCCAATTTTAAAAAGTGAAGACACAGTCGAGCAAGCTGCAGTACATTATTCAGCGGCAAAATCAAATTAGAAGCTGAGAGGAGCTGGGAAGAGTCATGGAATGAACAAAGGAAGGAGATAACACCGAATGGTTGGTTTCTGCTGCCGCTGGGGATGGTGCCAAAGCTCTCAAAACACTCCTGTTGGTTTCCTGCGGCACCTCTGAATTGCACCCGGTATCAGAGACTGGCGTAATCTGGCTCCTGAGTGAATTAAACAGGAACAAAACACCCTGGCTGGCTGGGAGCTGGCAGGAGTCCCGCTCATTGACTGCTGCCTCCGTTCATCCCCAGCTTCTCGAGCAGGTTTGATTCCGAAGGCGCGCTCCGCTGTTGTTGTTGGCACAGGGGCCGGAGCTGGAGCAGGCGAGTGGTTTGTGTAATCACCACTCCAGCTTTCCAGCCCCGTATCGGTTTCCCATAAACAAACCACAGGCCCAGGCCCTCCGAGGGGGTCACTCCATTCAGCTGCTGCTCTGGCCCTCGCACGTGTAAACCAGGAACAGGCCCGGGTTTGCAGTAGTGAAATCACAACCAAGGCCTTTAATTTTCGTAGCAGGACTCAGCCTCTTGCAGGATCAGCTCCCGTGGTAGCCAGAGTCAATCAAAGATTTCTGTAACAGTCTCTGGATTTTCATCAGCATAGTTGAGAAGGGAGAACAACCCTCTTCAGAGGGACTTGAAAGTGTCTATGACAGCCCAAGGGTTAGGTTAGTGTAGGAACAAACAACTTGTGGGAAATGGACTCAGAGGTTTAAGTTTGATATTAGAAAAAGATTCTTTCACCCAGAGGGTGATTGGGCACTGAACAGGCTCCCCAGGGCAGTTGTCACAGCACCAAGGCTGGCAGAGCTCAAGAAGCATTTGAAGGATACTCTGAGGCACATGGTGTGACTCTTGGGGATGGTCCTGTGCAGGGCCAGGAGTTGGACTGGATGATCCTTGTGGGTCCCTTCTGACTCAGCAGATTCAGTGATTCTGTGATTCTGTTCTCTGTGGAAGCTCCAAGCAACTTGGTCCTCTCACTTCCAAAGAAAGGGCAAGACTGTCCCAGCCTATCATGTAGTGTCCCTATTCCTGAGACTGTGCTGTGTTTGACAGGACAAGAGCACATGGCCTCAAGCTGTGCCAGGGGAGGTTCAGGTTGGACATCGGAAGGAATTTCTTCATAGAAAGGGTTGTGAAACTTTGGAAGGGGCTGCCCAGGGAGGTGGTGGAGTTCCCATCCCTGGAGGTGTTCAAGACATGTGACTGGACGTGTCACTCAGTGCTCTGGGCTGGGTGACAAGGTGGGGATCGGGCACAGGTTGGACTTGATGATCTTGGAGATCTCTTCCAAACCTCAATGATTCTGTGATTCTGTGTTTGAAGGTGAGTCCCCAGCATTTTTTTCCTTTAGGAAGAAGGAGAAGCCAAGTTATCCTTTAGGAAGACTTTTTTCTCCCTAAGCAAATACTGCCAAGTGACAGCACATGCTTTGTCAAATTTCATTACTTGATCACAAACTGTGCCCAAGGAAAGTTTGGCAAAAGGTTTTTCATGGTCAACCTGTTGTACATATGTGGATTTCCAAATTTTGATCTGGGTTATTCTGGCTACCTTCTCACAGTTACAAAGTCAATCTTAATTCCTTAACTTTCCCCTAAGTGCTAAAAAAACCCAGCAAATAAGCAACTTTCTTGATGTAAATAATTAAACATGAGTATTACTAAACATAAATATTAATTATCACTGAATTCACATATCTGTAAATGTAAATGTATCAAACACAAACGAAAATCAAAATAAAAAACTGAAAATGTCTAACTAGGGTGAAAAGTTGATGTTTTCCTGTTAATTGTAAAGGAAAAGTGATGGTCTGAATAACAGAAGAAAAACAGAAGAACTCAGAGCAGGTTGCCTGGATTTTACATCTCCAGGGGAGCTCCAGGATACTTAATTCTTTATCTCTCCAAACGTGTTTTTTTTAACGTAAAACCCCCAAACCACTAAAGAACTGGATATATCAGTTGTAACTGACAAAAATCCCTTGAGAATGATGCTGAAATGGTGGCCAGGTATGAGGTAAAATATCATGTTGTTACCATGGTGGGTCTCACCTTTCAGACCTCAGAACATGTGCTCAAGCTGAAAACAAGCACAGTGTGTATGGGGGCCTCCTGGAGGAAAATGAGTCATTAAACTCTTATTATTTACAAAATTAGGGTTAGTAGTCCTGTTTTCATAGCAGAATTCTTCCTCCTAATAATTCCTCCTCTAATAATTCCATATCAAGGCAATTTTCCTGTGAATTTCTCATTGCTATTAAGCTGTGATATCCTGCCTTTTTTTTTCCCAAATCTATGATGTTCTGGCATCAAGGCTGTTGAAACTGCCTAATGAAACAGGTGTTGTTTCTCTGCGTATGAAAGAAACCTTGATCCCACAACTTGACTTTCAAACACCAGTGTTCAATATCATTGCCAACACCTAGAATGGCAAAAGTATGAATAACACTTCAATTTTTATAAGAAAAGCAGTTTACTGGTGACTGACTTAAAGGCTGTAACAAGAATGCAAGCAAAACAATCAAAATATGCAATACAGTCCACAGTCCATCAGTTAGGGGACCCCTCTTTAATTACTGATTTTGCAGCACTGTCAAAGCAAAATATTAAAAGTCCTTCTCCTTAGATTGTAAACTGAGTTAAAATACATATTTTTAAAAGCCTGTTATTTTAGTAATTGTCTTGTAGTTCCTTAGACTGGTTTGGAGGTTTTTTTTTCTCCCTCTAGTACTATAGAAAGTTACTTAAATTAACTGTGAATTAAGACATTCTCAGATTCATCTTCTTGCTTGTTGTAACAGACCCCCAGCATGTCAGGGAAACTGAAAACAGGGAAATCAGCAGTGCCAGTACTTGCACTCCCCTTTTTCCAGAAATAGGGTAAAATCTCCTTGCTCTGTGCTTGCAGAGGACGGATTTTTTTGTGTCTTCCCTTTTATTCTCTCTCCCACACATTTTTTTGTGTCTTCCTTTTTATTCTCTCTCTCTCTCTCACACACACACACAAAGCCTTGCCTCCAATGTTTTAGCAAAATGGAAAATATTTGAGGCCCAAAGAAATCAGGATGCAGACCAATATCTTGCTGTTTTTAAAAACTTGTACAAAGTGGATTAAATCGCTTGATGAGCAACTCAGGAATAATTAATTGGTGCAAGTTTGACCTAGTAAAAATATTGGCTTATTTTGAAAGTATATCTAATTATATTCTTCTAAGGGCTTGGGTTTCCATCAGTCATCTTTCATTTCCATTAAACTACAAGGTGGTTAACTGGATTTCTAAATGTCTAATGTATCCATAGATGGTTGTGTTATTGCACAAGTCTGGAGGTGGTCTTATGGACAAAGTTATCTCAGAAAGCCTTCCTGAAATGTGTTGTACACAGACAAAACTTCTGTTTTTCATCCTGATGGCTCAAATTTGGATCTTTCCGTATTTTCCATCACCTCTGCAGGCCTGGGTCCTTAGACACCTACAAATCATGAGCCGTAGTGATGAGTTCACTTAGCAGCATCCAGGTTATGAAAGAAATGTGACATTAAAATTCCCCACTCAAGATTGCTTTGTCTTGTTCAACAGCCAGCCATGAGAATGTTTCATTTCACGTTAATGTGTAAAGGGAAGATGGGGGTGGGGGTGGAGGTGGGGCGTGTTTCCACGGCAATTTTTTTTCCATGGGGCTCAGAAACGGGATACAGGAATGAAGGTTAAAACTGAGGCTCCAGAGGCGGGCAGGGAGCTGAGGGCCAGCCCAGGGATGACATGCTTAATGTGAGGCATTCTTCTCAGTGGAAAGACTTTGGCACACATTCCAGAAAGGCTGGAGCTGGCAT
>VXAY01005793.1:0-32500 GCA_013399855.1 Oxyruncus cristatus | reverse complement strand
TCTGTGCATCCCACTTGCCTCCCACATCACTCTCCAGAGCTCTTCTTTGCAGCTCCTTCATCTGAGCTATTTTATCTCTGTTGAAGGTCTCCTCTAAGAGACTCTTTTAATAATATTGCTTAGTCTGCTAATTGCCCCAGAGGATCATCTATTTTCTTCTGTTGGTGTGTTCAATTAGCCTGAATCTTAGGAACACGTTTTTTCCCACATTACCCACCCTCCTTTCTCCTTCTGTGCTTTCCTCTTCTCCTCCCCTCTACCCTGTGTCATTTTTCAGGAAGCAATATATTGTGCCCTCCATTTACATCTCTGGCTCTGAGCCCATTTTGAAACCGAAATCCCCATTAGAAATGGAGACACAAATGATTAAACAAATCTTAAGACAGGAACAGGGTGTAGGAAGGTAATTAAATACTCTATAAACGCTGTAAAGCTGCAATGAAACTGCCATACCACCGAGCCGGTGGCTCGTGGAAGGTGCTGCCCAGGGAAGAGCTCAATCCTGGCATTCAGCCACAGGGAGGAATTCCTCCTGGATTGAACTGTTTGTCTGAAGCTTCAATCCTTAATTAAATGATAGACCAATGCAAGTTTGTTTGATTAGAGGGATGGAGCAGCTCTGCTGGGAGGAAAGGCTGAGAGAGTTGGGATTGTTCAGCCTGGAGAAGAGAAGCTTTGGGGTGACCTAATTGTGCCCTTCCAGGACCTGAAGGGAGCCCACAAGGAAGATGGAGAGAGACTATTTCCAAGGGTCTGGAGTGACAGGACAAGGGGCAATGGCTTCAAACTGACAGAGAGCAGGTTTAGATTGGATATTAGGGAGAAATTCTTCCCTGTGAGGGTGGGGAGGCCCTGGCACAGGTTGCCCAGAGAAGCTGTGGCTGCCCCATCCCTGGGAGTGTTGCAGGCCAGGTTGGATGGGGCTCTGAGCAACCTGGGCTAGTGGAAGGTGTCCAGGGGCGGTTGGAACAAAATGATCATTAAAACCCCTTCCAACTATGACATTTCATGACTCCATGTTTGTAAGGAAATTTCATCAATAATTGGAAAAAAAAGTATTTATGCAACATGTGCCTCTGGAAGACCTTGGATATCTCTGAATAACAGAGTCAAAGCAATAGAAACCCTAAATGATTTGTGTTTTTGTGTAATGCTCCATTCCATTATAACTTCCTGAATTAAGATTCATTCCCTGTTTGGTAGATTCTGTGTTTTCAGGCAGACATTCCCCCTGCCTTAGTCAGCTCCTACTTAAGCTCTCTGCCTCTTCCCTCTGTGTCAGTTCTTCCAGCCCCTTGATCAGGGCTGGGCTTTTTTCCCTTTGAACCCCATCCAGTTTATCTCCAGTACATTTGTACATAGCAACTAACAAAGGCACCTATCTGCAGCTTTGTAAGTAGGACTAAAAGCTGTGCAGCTGCAATACATTAAGAAAAGAGATTGAAATGACTAATTTTCCTAAGGATTGCTATAAGCAAGGGTATCCTACCTTATTGCAGGATGTTTAAAACTTGCCTTTCCCACCCAAACAAACAGGGCTTACTTTAATTCCCTAAAGTATTCTCTCAAACTCTTTAGGTTTACTTGTATGAATAAAGATAAATCATTGTAGAAGTGCTCACAAGACTTTTTACCTTTTGCCCGTGTGAGTTGGATATATCTGCTAGATTTGACATATTATGTTTTGTTGTGTCTCCCACAAACTGAAGGAGTAAACGTTAATGGAGGTGACATTCCCTGGACAATTAACAGCCTGGGAAATAGTTTGTAGCACTAGTTATATTCAAATAATGAAAAAATATTAAACCTCTTCTTCTTTTTGTGTATTGCTTCGTGGTGTGTTTTTATTTTCTTGTGACTTCCAAATGCATTTTAAGCACTTTGCGAGGGGGCTTGGTTTGGCTTGAAATCTGAAGCAGCTTTTATGCAATTTTCTTCTGTTGCCTTATTTCTAATTCTCAACCCATTCGGCCAGCTCTAACTCACCCTGAATTCAGAGGTCATTTGGGGAATTGCTGCCAAACCACGTCATATCACCTAGAATGTGACATGCAACCGAATTCTTCCCATGCCTGTCTTCTCCCTCAAACATCTCTTTTCTTTCTGGCATAGCTGCAAGATGCTGGTTTGATGCCAGCAAATATTCCCAGTACTAATATGTGTCTTGTTCCAAACAATTTGTGCAATGCTAGGAGCATCAAATGGCCCCAGTCAGTCCCAGCATCTTTCTTTAGTTTATTTCTTTTTATTTTTAAAGGCTTCTTAATTTTTCTTCCACATTTACACAAGGAGCTTTGTATCCACAACCACTTGGAACAACGTTTGTGCAGGCACATAATGAACCTGCTGCAGATCTTCCTTAGACACCAATTCTAGTCCTGTTAAGGCTGGGTTTTTGTCCCCTGAAAGATTTGTTATCTATAATTCTGTACAGTGATACTGTAAATAGCAGATTCCTTACTTTTACACCTATTTTTTAATGGTTTGACATAGCAATGTCTTTTCTTTTTCTAACTGTCTGAGGTGCAGCCCATAAAATGCTATCTTGAATTTCAGCTGTATCGCTGTTAATAGTAACTTTATCTATTGAGGAAGTAATTTCCCGAATCACAACTTTATCTTGCAATAAATATATATTAATAGTCCTTCTATTGCATGATTATTTAACCTGCTCTAAAAATCCTCTAGTGGCAGATACATAACCAGAAAAGAGGATTTACCTGATAAGGTATTTTCATGTAAGTTTTCATGGAGGTTTTGGAAGACTAAATTAAATCCATAAAAGGATAGAGATTATTTCTGAATAAATAAAATACACTCTCTCTAAAACCAGGTAATCCATCTTCAAGCATCACTTAAGCCCAGCAGTTGTACTTTGGTTAACAGATATTGGATAACAGATATTAATGAAGCATGAGATATGGTGTGCTAGGGGAGACCAAAGATTCATCTGGCCCAATATGGAGGTAAAGAATGGATGTGCACAGTAATCTGTATTCTGAGATGCCATATTATTTTAAAGTTGTAAACAAAAGCTTCCACATGTGGAGGTTATATCTTTAAGATGGTGCTCAATAACTGTGTAGCCTCCAGGAATTTCTCTTGTACCTTGTTAAGTGTGTCTGTATATTTAGTGTACATAGTCTCCTGGGATAATGAATTATGTAATTTGACTGTGTGCAAAAGCATTTCTGATTTTTAATTTGTGTCCTGCCTCTGGTATTCCCGAGTTCTTGCTCTGTAAGAAATAAGGAGTGATCATTCCTCGGTCACTTCATTTGCATCATTTGCTGCTTTATAGATCTCCATCAGAACTCCACATTGGCACATGTGCATCACTTCACCAGGCTGTGTTTCTACAACCTTCGAGCTTCTCGAGCTTTCTCCCCCACCCAGAGGCCCAGGACTGTAGAGAATGTTTTCAGTCTTTTCACAAAATACTGTTTTCTTCTGCAGAAACTCCGCTGCTTAAGGCAGACAGAAAACAACCCAAAAGCCACCACAATAGGAGAACTTTCCCACACTGAATATTCTTAACACCTTCCAGCCTCAAGGCCAATCCGGAGCGTAAACAACTCTAAAAACAACTTTAATTTCTCTCCTCGCAAACCTTCCATTTTCAACCCCTTCCTCCCCATAAGGAGAGAGAACCTACCGTGATTTATGAATCCTGAATACATATTTTTGCTTGCATTTATCAAAATTTCATGTCAGCATTTCATCCATTCAACCTTCTCACTTCTGAGCCATTTGTGAACCTGACTTTGCTGGTAACTTCCCACACCCACATGTCTCTTGGCTCTCAAGAGACTCCAAAAGGTCTGTAAGACATTCAGTGCAGTTGAAGCAAGTGATGCACCTTACAGGACTCGATATAAAATCAAAAAAACCCCTCTGACAAATGGACTGAGTTTCTATTCCTATCTCTACATATTGTCTTACAAACTGTATCTGTGTGTGTGTTCATGCACACTGAAACAGGTTGCCCAGAGAAGCTGTGGCTGCCCCATCCCTGGAAGTGTCCCAGACCAGGTTGGATGGGGCTCTGAGCAACCTGGAGTAGTGGAAGGTGTCCCTGCCAATGGCAGGGCGTGGGAATTAAGTCATCTTCAAGGTCCCATCCATCCCAAACCATCCTATGATTCTATAATTCCGTGAGAGAAATTTCCAACGCTGATGAGAGGCATGACGTGTCTTTGATTGGAAATCATCTGTAGTGCCATGGAAGGAGCTTCATGCAGGAGGAAAATGCTGGGAAATGCCTGAGGAAGTCAGAGACACGAAGACAGCGTAACCTCAAGAGTGGTCAAAAGGCACAGATTTTCTAGGGAGTTGGGCAGAGCCTATGGAAACTAAGGAAGATACTAATATCTGCTGGTCAGAGTACAAGTCCAAAGGGAAGAACCCGACTCATAAAAAACTGGTCATTTGACCAAAAGAGTTTTATTTATTTCCTCCTCATTTTTGAACTTTTCTTATCTAGAGAGTTTTTTTTTTTATTCTTGCAAAAAATTACTTTGTACTAGTTATGCATTTTGACTACATTGAGGTTTAGATCTGAAAATCTTCTTAATGTTTTTAACACGACCACTCTTAGAAAAAGGTAGAGCTAAATTCATATTCAGGCTCAGGTTATGTGGGGCTCTTGCCACACCTGCAAGACAAATTTTTATCATGCACTATTTACACAAAATTCAAACACGTTAAATATTGAAAAAAAAAAACACATTTTTTTTTTTAATTTCTATGAACAACTCTCTTATTAACTCTAGCCTTTAATTCTTGTATAAATTAATGGCAGCTTTAAATGCATGTTGTAGTCTTGACAGCAGGGTTCAAACATGTCTAATGTGAGGCACGCAACAGCAGAGGAACTGAAAAATAGACGATTCTATTGAAAATATGCATCTGTCAGCATAATTTAAAGGACTTTTAAGCACTTCAGAAAACATTACTGTCTCTGGACTGGTAGGAAGTGCTGGAATGTGTGCACTGGAAACAGAAGATGCAAGAAATCACAATGAAGTGTTTCTTAGAATCACACAAAGGAAGAAAAAACTACCTAAGATGGAAATTATTTAGGTAAAATGTATGCAATCTGAAGTTCAAGGGGAATGTTTTGTTAGCATTTTGCAGTCTGTGAGCTGTCAGGGTCTAAATATATTTTTAATTAGTTGATATATTGAGAGCTACTGCATGTGAGCAAGAGGATCAAGGCCTTGTTCCTCACTTGTGAGCAGAAAAAAATTCTGTACAACCAAAATTTGAAGCTGGAGTTTTCCAAATGTCTGTGTATGCATAGTACAACACAAAGTCACAAATAAGAGTGCACATTTAGCTTTCTGAACAGGGTAAAAGATTTTGAGAATGTAGCTTAAGATTCCTCTTGCTTTTGTGAGCTGGTAAAAGACTGTGAAAGGAGCAGGTCTGATTTCAGGACTGGAAAACCCCTAAAACACAGGTAAATTATTTTGCTTTCATGTACTGTGAGCTTGGTGTCCCAAGTTTGCTGAGACAAAAAATGCTCATCAAATCTTAGAGAAAACCTTGTGTTTGTATTTAGTTAATTATCCAATTAATTTTATAATTATATGTTATCTAATTAGCTTGAGGTATTTTATGTTTACAGCCACAATGATGAAGCTTTTATACTTGGGACATTGCACTTATTTAGGTGTTTGAAAGAGGAAGTGAGACAGCTCAGACTTCTTCCATAATCATTAAGAAGAAAAAGACCCCAGTACCAGTCCAGGCTGGGGATGAACAGCTGGAGAGCAGCCAGAGGAGGGACACCAAGATGATGAGAGGGATGGAGCAGCTCTGCTGGGAGGAAAGGCTGAGAGAGTTGGGATTGTTCAGCCTGGAGAAGAGAAGCTTTGGGGTGACCTAATTGTGCCCTTCCAGAACCTGAAGAGAGCCCACAGGGAAGACGGAGAGAGCAGGTTTAGATTGGATATTGGGAAGAAATTTTTCCCTGTGAGGGTGGGGAGGCCCTGGCACAGATTGCCCAGAGAAGCTGTGGCTGCCCCATCACTGGGAGTGTCCAAGACCAGGTTGGATGGGCCTCTGAGCAACTTGGGCTAGTAAAAGGTATCTCTGCCCATGGCATGGGGTTGGAATGAGATGATCTTTAAGCTCCCTTCAAACCCAAACCATTCTATGATTCTGTTATTCTATTCTTCATCCTAGTTACGGTGCTCAGGGAGAACAGGTTAATCTTCTCTGCAGTATCTTTTCTCACTTGATCGTTGCTGCCTTGATTACTTTTATGCCTCCCTAAGATGAACAATTCCAGCTCTTTTTACCTTTTCTCACTGATCGTGTCTTTTAGGCATGCAGTTGTTCTTCCTGCTTTACTCTGGGCTTTCTTCAGTAGCCCTTCATTTTTCATGAGCATGAAATGCTTATTTCTACCCACGTGCAACTAAGGTCAAAAAAGGAGAAAATGAGTAACAAATCAATGCACCAGTGATTTGTATCTCCTCTCCTAGCATTCGGTGGCACAGCAGAAAGAGTAGGAAAAGAAAATTACAGAGACCTGACATTTACTTGAACCGATCCTGCCACGTGGCTCTTTGCATAGTGAGAGACTTTGTGTAGGGGAACAACACGATCCGAGTTTCCAGAAGTGCTAGGAAGTGAACACCAAAAAGCGGCATAATTTTCACTCACAGAATTATTGCCTTTGTGGGGTTCAGGAGGCAGTAGGGAGTAAAAGGATGGTTTCTTGTTTCCCTTTTTTGCCTGGGGCAAAACATTCCTCTATTAATTCATTGCTGTTTATAAAGTGGTTTGACTTCCTCGGATGAAAGGCATGACATAAGTGCTTGGTACTAGATGATTATTATTTATTTTTATTCCTTATTATTTTTCAGGCCAAGGTCCTATTACAGGCCTCATAAAGTTTAACACTTTGGCCCTTGTACTTTGAATTTAAAAAAAAAAAAAAAAAAGAAAGAGCAGAAGGAAAAGAGGTTCAATCTCTGTAACATAACAGAGTTGTCTACGGTGCAGTCCTCAATTTATATCGAAAGGACAAGGTAAAAACAGAAACCAAAGAGGGGAAAAAAGTAATATTTTTAAAAAAGAGGTCACTCCTTGGCAGATTTTTCACTGATTTTGTTCGGGTAGTCTGTGGTTAACATTTTCACATTCAAGTTCCAAGTTAATAAACTTTTCCATGGTACTCTCAATAAACCTTTATTTGGGGCCATAAGGCTATTGTTTATATAACACAGACAGGCAGTCAAAAACTGGTGATGTGCAGGAATAAAGTTAAGTGAACAGATCAAAAAGTTTAGGACAGCACCTTGGCTCTTGTAAATGAACTTTGCTGTCTGGAAGTCAGGAAGGTTATGCTGACCAATGTCAAGTGAGTTTATAAAGCTGTCAGTGCTAGAAACTTAGCTTAGGCACCAAATTCAAACTGAAATGAAAAAAATAAAGAATCAGAAAAGTAATTAAAGTATATAATTTCTTCAGACTTCACACACATCATTGTGACCTCCAACTAGCAGAACTGTTGCCATCCAATTACCCTTTTTTGACTGACTGAAGCAATTTTTCCCCTCAGGTGTGTTATATTTGTTGAGATTGACACACAAGTATCCATATTGTCTTAAATCACTGAACACCGAATTGATGCTTGCTGCTACAGTCACAGAATCCCAGAATTCCAGAATGGGTATGCACAGGAAGGGAGCACACCAGGTCATCTGGTGCCACCTCCCTGCTCCAGCAGGGTCATCCCAGAGCACATGGCACAGGGTTGTGTCCAGACAGCTCTGGAATATCCCCAGTCAGGGAGACTCCACACCCTCTCTGGGCAATCTGTTCAGTGCTGGGTCACTGCACAGCAAAGAAGTTCTTCCTCATGTCCAGCTGCAACTTGCTGGGCATCAGTTCCTGCCCGTTCCTCTTGTGCCATTGCTGGGCACCCCCGAGCAGAGCCTGGTCCATCCTCTGCCCCCTCCCTGCAGACACTGACACACATGGATGAGGTCCCTTCTCAGTGTCTCCTCTGGAGGCTGAACAGCCCCAGCTCCCTCAGCCTTTCCTCCTCAGGGAGATGCTCCAGTCCCTGAATCATCTCTGCAGCCTCTGCTGGACCCTCTCTAATACATGCGCTTTGTTGCTGACTTGAATTTTTCACATACAACTAGAGAAACTCGTCTTCTCTTCAGGAAGAATGTGCTTTCATTTGAGGACATCAGTGGCATTTTTTTCCCATTAGCTTCTGATTTAGAATCCAGCCTCTGAACTTTGGAGAAGAGTCATCTTGCTAAACACACAATACAGTTCACAGCACTGTTAGTCCTGTTTGTTTGGCAATGCCTACACTTATTTTACATCCTGAAGTCAGTCTTGTCTGAGGAAGCTGCAAGGAAATGCTATTCTTAAAATCCTTTCTTCCCAGGCAAGCTTTCTAGGTAAGGTTTGCAGCTCCTCTGAATTGCCAAAACCAAGCACAGGGTAAGATGAGCTCACAAAAAGACTTGGCTATTAGCTTTGGCTGCGCTCTCACCCTGTTTTTGTTTTGACCAACAAAAGAAAGAGAACATTTCTCAAAACTTTAAAGAACAGATACAATAATATAGGCTCAATGGCCTGGTTTGGAAGGGACCTTAAAGCTCATCCAGTTCCAACCCCCTGCCATGGGCAGGGACACCTTCCACTAGACCAGGCTGCTCAGAGCCCCATCCAACCTGGCCTTGGACACTTCCATGCTATGTCCTTTATCTCAAAGTTCTGTCAGTTCAGACCTTTGTTAAAGGGACAGTTTTGCTTCCCAAAGTAGATTGATAAACAATTTTCTTTTTCTGGTACCTTTGATAGTTTCTGGAATGCTACAGCATTTCAAAATATAGAAAAGCTCTTATTTGGGATCTGGATTCCTCCTCTCTCCCTCTCTGTCCCCCGTTACTTATTAAAGTGAGCAGATTATTTTGCCATGATTAAGAAGTTTTGGTTCTTATTTGATATAATGTGTATGAGTGTCTTGTTTAATTCACTAAATAACTACTGGCCTCCAAATCTTGCTTTTCGCTCCCAGATGCTGCCATACACCGCCCCAAAAAAGTTTTCCTCAGACCATCCCCAGATCTTGCACTCATCTGAAAGGCAATGCCTTTTGTTAATGGCCTTTCCAAGGCAAATACTCAATAACATTTCCTGTTGTAACTATACATAGTTCTTAAACAGTCAGAATTTTATAGTTCCTAATCCCTAGGCAGTGTTTTTTTCCAGTTTGGTTATGAATATAGACCATCCCTCTGAGAACTATAAGCACTCTCAGTTCCATATTTCCAATATTTTTGTAGTTATCAGAGTAAAAATTTATCAGGTATACATGGTATTGTAGCCAAAATTTTCTCTTCACACAATGAACTCAAAATTGGTTATGCTGAAACTGCACACAGAGATTTTCCAAGAAGAGTTAATCCTGAACAGGTTTTCCCCAGGAAGAAGTGAAAATATGAAAGGGTTTGTGGCAGAAGAGTCTTAATCTTTTATCTCAGTAAGGATGTCTTTGACCATTGTCCAGGGTAAGTCAATAATCAGTCTGTTGGTTTATCAGGCAAATGCAGAATAATGCAGTCACTGTGCAGAGAGACCTGACTTTGTTTTAGATCAGATTTAGTGCCACTGAAGTTAATCCAAAGCCCAACCTAGCCTACAGAGAATGACCAGCCCTAAAACTTCCAGGAGTTAAAGAGTCCATCCCATCCCACAGCTTTGTTTGAATTATTTTGACCTCATAAAGTACAGCTGTTGTTTCTTGACTATATTTATCAGGAGGAACCTGGGCATGCTGTACTGAAATTCGGAATAGAAATCTGAGGCAAGAAAACAGTATGAAAGAAGACTATTACACAGAGTCTGTGTGAATGATTGAGTGTTTGAATGACTGAATGTTTGAATGATTAACTTTTCTGGCATGGCTGAAAAGGAAGGCACTACTCAGAAGACAAAGTACGTGGGGGCATGAACATATTAGTTAATATCATCACTGCACTGCTTCCTTGTGGAACACTTTATTCCTTGAGTGATGTTTTCTCTTGTATTATACAGAAAAACAATAAGATGGGGGTAGAGCTGCATTTACATGATTCTGTCCGTAATTTGACCTCCTATCTAGTGCTTAATACAAAAAATCAGGACATCAATGAAAGCACTGGAGAAATCTGAAAAAATGTTTCAAATTATCTAAATTCTGACTCATTTTTCAAGTTCAGAAAAATCAGTGGGAGAAACTATTTGTAACCAATTACAGATTTGCTTATATTTCATATTTTTATTTTTTTTAAAGGAAGAAATGCCTTGAAAATCATTGCAAACCTCCCTTTATCCTCTGTTAGCATTTGAAAAATATAGAATTTCTGTGGCCTCAATGCAATTTCCCTTGCTTGCCATATCCGATTTCTCTTCTCACCATCCCTCCTCTTCAGTGCTCAGGGATCTTTCTTCAGAGTTAAGAATGGGAGCGCTCAGCCTTTACTGGGTATGTCGAAGACGGGTGTCATGTTACAGTCCAGTTGGTAGGGTAGAATGAAAGGATTCAGGCAAAAGATATGCCAAGCAATGTAGGCCAAAACACAAGAGCAGCTACCTGTGATGCCTGTGACTTCAGCCATCAGGCAAAGTCTTACATGGAAAGCCCATGATCCCAACTTACTCTGTGTGCTGTTCATGAGTAGCCACCGTTCATGGCTGGCAGTCCTGTTATCTGTAAAACATGAATGTGGTCACCTCAGAACCAGCAATTCAATGGATCGCTTTCTACACAGCCACAGACTTCACTATTCGTGTTGTGCTCCTATCCCAGTTTTCCTCCTCTGGGCTATCAGAGAGATTTCCTCACAATGTTCAGATTTTGAGCTGTGAAGAAGAATCCCAGAGTTCCAGGCAGCCCTTCAGAGGGACCTCAAAAGGTTGGAGAGATGGTCAGAGAAGAACTGTCTGAAAGTCAAAAAAAGAAGACAAATGCAAATGTCCTGTACCTGGGGAGGAATAACCCCAGGCACTTCTGCAGGCTGGGGGTGACCTACTGGGAAGCAGCTCTGCGGGGAAGGACCTGGAGGTCCTGGTGGAAAACAGACTGTCCCTGAGCCAGCAGAGTGCCCTGGGGGACAAGAAGGCCAATGGGATCCTGGGGGGCATTGGGAAAAACGTCACCAGCAGGTGGAGGGAGGTGATCCTGCCCCTTTACTCAGCCCAGGTGAGGCACATCTGGAGTGCTGTGTCCAGTCCTGGGCTCCTCAGGACAGGAGGGACATGGAGCTCCTGGAGTGGGTCCAGCAGAGGCTGCAGAGATGATTCAGGGACTGGAGCATCTCCCTGAGGAGGAAAGGCTGAGGGAGCTGGGGCTGTTCAGCCTCCAGAGGAGACACTGAGAGGGGACCTCATCCATGTGTGTCAGTGTCTGCAGGGAGGGGGCAGAGGATGGACCAGGCTCTGCTCGGGGGTGCCCAGCAATGGCACAAGAGGAACGGGCAGGAACTGATGCCCAGCAAGTTGCAGCTGGACATGAGGAAGAACTTCTTTGCTGTGCAGTGACCCAGCACTGAACAGATTGCCCAGAGAGGGTGTGGAGTCTCCCTGACTGGGGATATTCCAGAGCTGTCTGGACACGATGCTGTGCCATGTGTGCTGGAGCAGGGAGGTGGCAACAGAAGCCCCACTGTGGTCCCTCCCAACTTGACCCATCCTGTGATTCTGGGAAAGTGGTGAATAGTAGGGTTTTATACTGTCTGTGCTTCTGGCAAGGTCCTGTCACCTACAGAATTGGTATCTGAACAATCCCCACAGGTGCCTGTAACTCCAGGTTCTGTCCCTGGCTGTCTGAATCAACATGCTGCTACCATCACTGTTTTCTTAAGCACCAAGAGTCAGAGGACTGCCTCCAGTTCTGCCTTGCACTTGACTGAACATGTTGCCATAGCCTATTAAATGGTAATAGTTAACAACAAGTGCAAAAGCCAAGCTTTGTTTGCAGATATCTTCACTCAGCTTAAGTGTAATGAATTTCCACTTGAGGGTGGAGTTGTGGCTTGTATTAAAGTGGAAATTCACTATAGAAAAACATGAGGAAGATGAAAGTCATCTTGCAAACAACATTGTTAATGATTCATAGGTCATTTTTACTAGATAATTTTATGAAATAGTTGTTTAAAACAGTAACAGAGAAAACAGACCACATTAAACCTCAGCTACTAACAAGACAGTGAGTCAGAGAAGTTCGCACGATGTGAGGGCTTTTTCTGAAATTTCTAGACATCTGCCTCCCTGGCTCATTACATCTTCTGAAATTGCCTAAAGAGGCAATGACATAAAACTACAGCAGTATTTTAAAGCAATAGAAATTTTCTCTGACAAATGGAAGACACTTTGTGAAATTTATTGGCACATTAAAAAGTAAAATTTGCATCCCACCGTGGAATGCTAAAATATTATTAGACACTCAGCCAGGAAAAGAAGATGAAAGTAATATGGATATAATAATATGTGTCCTCAAGAGCTTAAGAAGTCCATTAAGTATCATTTTAACAATAAAAAAATGTGATAGAGGCTATACAAAGCATAGGAAGTGGCTTCTTCAGTGCTTGTGAGCTTCTGTATGGTGTAAACCTTGTCCTCACGAAACTCAGAAAATTTGTCAGTCCACAGCTTGTAAATTAGTTCTCGTTGCCTGGCTGACCAGAGTGCCCCACAAACAAGCCTCCTGGGTCTGGGCACTCTTCCAGCACTGAGCATGGAAAGACCAGAGACCTTGTCAAGTCAGCACACATGGCTGTAACTATGACTGTCCAAAAATGTTGCCAGATCCTGTTCAGGCAGTCTGACTGAAGAAGATGTGGTATCTATTTTTCAGAAGGATGAGCACATCCGTGGCTTTTCAAATTTAGACAAACCCACTTCTTTACATGACATAAAAATTGGGGGGGGTGGTGGGGTGGTGTTGGTTTTCTGGCTGGGTTTCATTTCATGAGGTTTTTAAGTTGTGTTAGTGATTGTACATTATTAATTCACATCAGTGTCTTACAGGTATCCAGTCAATGCCAGACATTTCGGCAGCCCTTGTGATTAAAGGAACAACATCTCCAGGAATGTACTCAGTCATTCCAGAAAAATGGGATAAGATGCCACTTTATGTATCCTCCCCATCAGCTGCAGAAAAAATCTTGGCAGACTTTTAGTGTGCCCTAAATGCCTTAACTATATGTGTGAAGTTATGTGAGATGAATGCTGTCTTTCACGTGATTCTACTGATTATTTTAACAAGCATTTGGTAAGAGGAACTTTGGACTCTTTTCATTTGACAGTTTTCAGAGATCTTGTTTTGTCAGATTAAAAATCTACTGAGATTCAGAAATAAATTTTGAACCATGGAATGATTGTAAGGGATAGAAATTATATTTTCTTGCCAACAGGAGGTATAACAAATGGGCAGAAGAGAGGTCGTGGTGACCCTGAAGGTCTGGGTGACTTGATGAAGGTAAACAAGGCAAACTACAGAAACACTAAGTAGAACAAAACATTAAGGTACCTTCTCCTAAATCATGTTGTCTTATCCTAAATGTCTCTTCCACAGACTTTCCTTCTCCTAAGAAGTAAATAAACTTTCATCCTCTTTCCTTTCTTACTCTTAAGGACACTATCATAACCATGAACCATTCCATGAACTATAGCTCCATTCTTCCAATCTAGGAGCTATCAATTCCTGCTAAAATTCAGCTTTACTGTGTTCAGGTGCTGTGTTGGTGTCCATTTCAGTAATGATGCCAGGGGTTGTTTTACCAGGGATATTGTCAGCTGTGAGCAAGTAAAGATGGAAACCTGCATGAAAGGGTGCTAAACTGGAGTAGGTAAGGAGTTATTATTTGAGTATGTGCCCAAAGCCTGCAGCAAATGCAGCTTGTTGCATGTGTTTGGAACACCAGGTTTGCATTAGCACAGTGATGGAATTGAAGAGTAGGTCCTTTCTCAGAATCATAGAATGGTTTGGGTTAGAAGGGACTTTAAAGACCATCTAGTTCCAGCCCCTCTGTCGTGGACAGGGACACCTCCCACCAGGCAAGGGTGCACCAAACTACGCCCAACCTGGCCTTGAACAATTCCAGGGATGGAGCAGCCACAGCTTCTCTGGGCAGCCTCTCCTGGGGCCTCCCCACCCTCACAGGGAAGAATTTCTTCCCAATATCCAATCTAAACCCACTCTCTGTCAGTTTGAAGCCATTCCCCCTTGTCCTGTCACTCCTGGCCCTTGGAAATAGTCTCTCTCCATCTTCCTTGTGAGCTCTCTTTAGGCACTGGAGGGCCACAATTAGGTCACCCCAAAGCTTCTCTTCTCCAGGCTGAACAATCCCAACTCTCTCAACCTTTCCTCCCAGCAGAACTGCTCCATCCCTCTGATCATCTTGGTGGTCTCCCCAGAGTTGGGCAGAGGGGCCCAGCACATGGGGGATTTCTGGGATGTGTTATGTCCAGCCTCTCACCCACCAGCACCCCCAAATCCTTCTCCCCACAGCTGCTCTCCAGCTGTTCATCCCCAGCTTGGACTGATACCAGCGGTTGCCCTGACCCAGGTACAGCACCAGCACTTGGCCTTGTTAAATTGCATGAGATCCTTTGAGGTCTGAGCAATACAAAGACTGAGGGAGAGAACGTGCATTTGGGCATTTTTAGCAGACTGTTTGGAACAGCAAAATTGCAGCTGTGTGCCCTCAACCTTAATTTCCTAGGGTTTGTGGGCTCGAGTTTTGCTGAACTGTGTGATCTGGAATTCCAAACAGACTTAATTGTGCATTTAGAAAGGGTTGGGGCTTTTGTGGCTGATCTGTTTGTTCAGTCTCTCTCTCACTTTTTGTTTTTGTTTTTAATTAGAAAGGAGTACTATTCTTCAAAACTACGAATAATTCAGGCATCTGAAACTTTCCCTGGGAAGACAGGCATTTTGTGATTTCTAGAAGCAGCCGCCTTTTCCCTCCAGAAAAGGGAAAAAGAAAAGTACCAGAGATGTCCATGATGGGTGTAGGTCACCTGTCCATGTTCATCCCAAGGGTTTTCCTTATGGCCCATCACCAGTGAACATGGCTGTTCCTTGAGCCATCCTGTTACCATGACAGTGGTCTCTCTGTGAATATTCCTACACAGACTTGCTATAAGTGTTGTCTCCAGCCTATTTCTTCTGGATATTTATCAGTCAAATTTGTTCTTTAACAACCTTTTAAATCTGGCTTCAGAGGCCCTTGGCTGGGTGTTAAAGCATCGAGGACACTGAATGCCCAAACACATATGGGCACCTATCAACTGGTTAAATTCAGGTTATAGGTGCTGCCTGTTTTGCAGACTAATTTATTGGCAGATAATTGTAAGCATGAATGATTGTATTTTTTTCCAGCTTGTAACTGTCTAATCATTTTATGTAGGGATTGATTCTGATCTTACATCTTACTGGCCCAACGTAATTTGACTCCCGTTAGTTAATACAAGTCATCTTTTGTGGACCTCAGGAAGGAAAACCAGAATTATGGTTGCAGGCCATGAATTCATAATTGTTGTGGTCTCTTCCTCTAATTTTGCAGTGTTTTCACATCAGCATGATTTTACTTAAATTCTGTAAAGCTACACTGAGTTAAGGCTCAAAGTCAGAGTGGACAATTGGTATTAATGAAGAAACTCATTAGGAAAAAAAATGTTTCTGATTTACAGAACTGAGTTGTGAAGACAGAATTTTCAGGTAACAGTCCTTCAAGGGAGAGTGATCGAAATCCAGTTAATTCTTTGAAGATAGGTGGAGTTAATAACCGTAGCAGAAATTTTAGAATTTTAGGGTGGATGTGTGTCAACTTCAGAGACCCACAAAAAGTATAAAAAAAGATCTTTCTGATACATCTTTAATGAGAAGTGATGAATAGTTATTAATAAAATTTGAAATCCTCATAGAGAAGAAACTGTGATACAGCTGTAAAAATAAGAGGTCAGTCCTTTTTTGAGCCAAGTTATATTTAATTGAAGATGCTTGAATATGTATTAGTGACTGGCAAAGGGTCAAAACCAAGGCTTTTACATGAGGGTAGGTCATATTTGCCAAGGGGAAGGGAAAGGGAATTCCTACAGGAAAGGAAACACTAGACCAGTCATAATAAAAAAATCAAATTAGGTCTAGTCCAAACTTGGGTAAGGGAGAGGCCAATTTATCACTAATAATCTATTTATAAACTAAAGTTAAGAATCATCAGTGGTGGAATCAGAAGTCCTGATGAAGACTGAAGAAACATATTAATTTAGAATTCATGAATATTTTCTGAATTTTGACTTTTCAGAGGAAAAAAAAAAAGGAAAGAGGAGGATTTAAAGGTGGTTAGGGTTACAATACTGAAAGTGGGCAGACTGAAAAAATAAGTTCTCTCTTTTCTGCCACTCCTCCTATTATCTAAGGTCTTGATCAACTAGATACGTTCAGCCATGAATATGAGATACTACTATGTATGAGCATATTTGAGTCATCAATGAAATTGCCTCTTGTACTAAAATCTATATTGAAAATAAATATGAGACTGGCCCCTTGGGTCAGAGCTTCACAGAGGTTTATGGGTGCATTTAACTTCATGTACATGAATCATCCCATTGATCTCTTTGAGACTGCCTTACACGTGTAAAATGAAGCACAGCTTTAAATCTTTTCTGAATTATATCTTCAGATTATGAGCTTCTCAATCTATGCACCAGCGTGCAAAAGTGGCCCAGTCCACAGCGATGTAAGTCCTTACTAATCTGGCAACAGTTGCACTTTCTGCAGGATTCTTGGCCTATTTTTGAGAAATTAGAATTAGCGGAATTAGTGAAGATAAAACAGGATTCTGCATCACCCTGATGGTGCCAGATTTGTTTCCTACCAAAGCCAGAAGTAGTTATTCTGACCACTTCCTGAAATATCCATAGGCCTAACTGACTCTTTTACTTCAAAGCCATTAGTGGTTCAAAATCCTAAACACTAGATAGTGTAAATCGAAATTATTCTCATCTCACCTATCATTTTGATTAGAAAATGACAGTCTTCAGTTAAATATGCAGTGTATATCAGGTCTGCTTTTACAGTGACGGGTAAACCTTGCAGGGACAAATCACATTTTTATTAGACCAGGTGAAAAAGCTGCAGAAAAAAGAAAGCTTTGAAATTACAAGTTTTAGTTACAAAGGATTTTCCTGCAACCCAAACAATTGGACTCAAGTATTCTTTCTCCAAAGGTCTCTTTTTTTTTTTGAGAAAATCCTGAACATATGATCGTGTCCCGCATTTAAGTGGTTTTGTCCAAAGTGCTTTCTCAAAGAAACATAAAAAACAAACAAACAAACAAACCACATGAAAATACTGCTTAATGTTTTCATTGATTCTCTAGCATTCTTATATTGCATACAAAAATTTTATTACAAAAAATCTGAAGGTAAAACCTACTTAACCAGTTAGTTGCAATGGTTCTAGATTAAAAAAAAAAAAGTTGCTCCTTTAATCANAAAAAAAAAAAAAAAAAAAAAAAAAAAAAAAAAGAAAAAAAAAAAGAAAAAAAAAGAAACTCTTTTTCTGGACATCAAGCAAACTAATAGATAACATACCATAATAATATACTGGTCCTAAGTTCTGCTCCATGTAATCTTGTGTAACCTGACCAGAAGCATGTTCTGAACTGTGTATAACAGTTCAGAACTCTGCCCTCTTTCTCCAAAAATGCTGTGTGTTGCTGGCACTGCTAAAGCCTCTTGCAAAAGAAAAAAAACTCTGAAAGTGAGCGGAGGGAAAATGTAGCCAAGGGAACACTAGTGGCAGAGGGTTTTAAGTTGCTCCTTTAATCAAAGTCACCTATTTCAATATGTTATTTTTCACAGGAGAAATGCAAACCCACATTTCACAGGATGTAGAATTCTTCTGTGCTGCTGAACAAAACAGCCCCAGGCTGGTGCCCCAGCCTTGGCTCAGGGGCCGAGTGCCATGATCTGGTTCTCTGTCCATGCGCTTAAAATTTCTTCCTGCTTCTGAAGGCATCTGAAGTGCCTGTTGTATGCAGGTTTTGGGCTGTCAGCTTCCCTGAACCACACCAAGGATGGCTGGCCTGAGCCAAAACTGTGCTAGGGAGTATGTTTCCCATTAAACACTCACTGCAGAGCTCTGTAAGTTAGTGTTTGAGTCTGTTTACTTGCACAAATGTAGAAAAATATGTGTGGTAACTCAGGGCACACGTGACATGGGCACATAAAAATATATAAGCCAAAACACTGCTAATAAAAACGTGTCCTTGAGATTCAGATGACTTCCCAGTTATTCCAACACAGAAGGATTGGGGTTTTTTAACAGAAAAACAGCTGATATCTGAAGCTGATGGTCACAATGTTCTGTTAAACACTGCATTCACACAGCAGTGCTGATGAATGACTAGAAGAAGTGAAAGTGCTTTCTAATAAGAAACAACTGGGCTAAAAGCAAACATGTCAAAGGCAGATTAAACTGTGTGGTGCATTTTAAGGCTCCTGCTCTGGTGCAGCCACTGCACTTCAAAAAGAGCCACTGGAAACTTTTTCTGCCAATGCCTTTACACCCCAGCAAAGTGAGTTCACTCACAATTTGGGTAGTAGAGCATGTTTTGCGTGTATCAGGGCACATCCACAGAGCATCTCTGATGTGGCAGATGGAGGTTTGGGGTGCACTGGTGGGGCTGCACCTCAAATCCTGTGTCCAGTTCTGGGTCCCTCAGTACAAAAGACATTGAGGTGCTGGAGGTGTCCAGACAAGGGCAACAGAGCTGGGGAAGGGCCTGGAGAGTCAGTCATATGAGGAGTGGCTGAGGGAGCTGGGAGTGTTCAGACTGAAGAAAAGGAGGCTCAGGGGAGACCTTCTCACTCTCCACAACCCCCTGACAGGAGGTTGTAGCCAGGTGGCAATCAGACTCTGCTCCCAGGTAATGAGGGACAGGACAAGAGGAAATGGCCTCAACCACAAGCTGGAAAGTTCAGGTTGGACATCAGGAGGAATTTCTTCACTGAAAGGGTTGTCAGGCATTGGAAAGGGCTGCCCAGGGAGGTGATGGAGTCACCATCCCTGGAGGTGTTCAAGAAAAAATTGGACATGCAACTCAGTGCTCTGGTCTGGTTGACAAGGTTGGACTTGTTGATCTTGGAGGTCTGTTCTGACCTTAATGATTCTGTGACTCTGTAAAACTGCTGTCTGTGAGAGTTTTAATGCAAAAGATGGGACATGAGACAATTTCTTCACAGGAAAATCACTGTCAGTTTGGACATAATGACCCATGCCGAAAGAAGTGAAAACTCTCACAGGTCAAACCCCTTCGAAAGTGGTGCTGAAGAGGTGAGTAGGGGCCTGGAAAAGAGCCTCAAGGCAAGGCTGGTTCCACATTAGGACTGATGCTTAGAATCAGCTGGGATAACATCTCCTACACAAGGTGTCACCTGTGATACTCCTTTTAACACCTCTACTGGTTCCCATTCAGCAGCCCCTTGGAAGGAATCTCTCCCTTTAGGTTCACTGCAGGAGGTGTAAAGCTTTTACCTTTCATCCAACTTCCTTTCACCAGCAGAGATGAGTACAGGAACAAATAATCACTGCGCATTTCACACCGTAAAAGTCCAGATATGACTAATCTGCCAGAAACTTTTACAAACCCATTAAAAACATTGTGCCTAATTTTACAGGGGAGTTTTGGCTTCACGTCTAGTTCAGCTGTAGAGATCTGTGCATAACCAGTTTATTAAAAGTAGCAGTTGGAGAATTATGAATGTGCAGTGGGAGTGGGAACACATGAGCCAGTTTTTCCAAGGCAAAAGGGTGGGAGCTGTTATAAGTAAACTCCTGAGTTATGTTCATGCAGAAACTCCAGTGTTTGCAGCTGGTTTTCAGGTGGAAGGTGGTCAGTTTTATGCTCCACTGATGCAAGAACTGAGGAACCAAGTGGGTTTTTAGAAACCCTGAACAATGTGAAACTAGGGATGATAGTAATAATAATTCTGGTTTTGCTGAACTTCCTCTATCCAGGCAGAACACCCTCTGCTCCACGTTTTTTGGCATCTGTGCTGCCTCTTCAACTCACTTTGCTGTTTGCTCTCCTTGGAATAACAGCAAGGAAGCAATAGGGGTAAATGGTCCATGGAGGAAGAGGTGACACGGATGAGTGATCCAACAGGAATCACAGCCTTTTTCCTGCACACATGTGAGGTACTTATGACCCTATAAACATAAGTCTGTTAGTTCTCATCTGTGTGGTACTGGAAGCAAGGAAAGGAACTGACTGCTTGGAAAGAGAACAGGAGGAGGAAGAGCATGTGTGTTCTTACTACTGCTATTCCCTGTGCAATATAGATTTCAGTAAAAAAAAAAGAAAAAGAACTGAAGGAATTTGGATTTGTAAGGCCTAGTGAAACACAGCTCTGACGCCAAATATGTGGGAAAAGGACATTTGCCATGTGAAAGAGGAAGTCTTTAATTCTTGCCAAGGGGGAGGGGAACAAGAAATCTCGGGAGTTCTCACTCCAAAAGGATTAGCTTGTAACTGCTTTATGCTCTCTCAGTTTATCAGATTTGGAGTGTGTTTCCAAAGCAGAGAAAGGAGACAGAAAGTTGTTTTTTGTACAAGATCAGCACTGTGACAAATCAGTTATTTTGATTTTATGATATTACTCTAAATAAAATAATTTTTCATCTTGTAAGTATTTAGTGTCTCTGGGATGAAAATGTTAATTAAGTTGTATTTATTAACAAAACACAGCATCCTACATTTATTATGGAGTTCCATGTGCCACATTTGGATGATCACATAATAATAAATTTAATTACTTCAAAAGAGTATTAAAAGGCAGCTCTTGGGAGTTGTTCCTCAAAGTAACATTGCAAATCATGATCTTTACTTTGTTTCTGCCATGAGGGTAAATGAAATAGCTTCTCTTTCTTTATAATACCCTTGAATTTTCAGTCAGATTTCCTAACACCCATTGTCTTTGGCTTGCACAAACTTGCCTGGACTGATATCCATATAATAACTTAAGTAACACAAAAACATTCACAGGCGTTAAGGGGGCTGAACCTATTAAACCCAACAAGCAAAAAAGAAATCCCTAGATTATATTTCTTTTACTTCAAGGAATAGAATACTTGAAAATTCACTAATTACTTACACTCAAGGCATCACAATAGAAATTAGTACTGTTTTCAAAGAGAATATCTCCAGAAGGTTTGAGGAGCTTTGTCACACACACACACACACACACACACACACACACACACACACACACACGCACACACACGCACACACTCTGTATTTTGCTCTTTGCTGAATCAGGAGAACAACTCTGCCTTTTTTCTGTGGTTTGGGAGCAAGGGAGGCAGGTGTACAGCAGGGATCACCTCTCCCGCAGGTGATGCAGCAGTGGGAAGCATATCCCATCAGCAAAGGAGGATGGGGAGGTCTGTGCTGTCTGCACAACGTGAAGGACTTAATCCTGTCTCTCCCTGAAATCATTGAGGGAGGGAAAGGCTTTTGTTTCATGTCTCATTCGCAGAGGCGAGGGAGGTCGGATTCTCCCACTTCCTACCCAGCCAACCAGCCAAAAATTGGAGCCCCACAGGAAGACTGGTCTGACACGTCGTGCTGTTCACAGGGGCTTGCAAAGGCAGCCCATCTGCTGCCACTGTCATACTGGTGCTGTTACACAGAGGAGCTGCCAGAGAGGACACCTCACTCCTGGGCTGTTTATTGAGTCCTTGGGAATAAGGAGCGTGGTGTGCTCAGAGTGGCCAGAGTAGGCTGTGGGAATGGGAAACCTGATGGATTTGGGGGCAGGGAGAATGTGAAGCTGCTGGATTTTCTGGGAAAGTGTGCATGAAATCAATGGGCTGTTGTGGGGGGGTGGGGGAAGAAGGAGGAATTTGTAATTCATCTATTTGTTCTCTGATAGGGAAATATAATACTGGTGGATTTGCTTTTGAAAGAAAAAAAAATACTATTTGAGAAGAAGGTTACTTGCATGACCAGAAAATGGTTGAGGGAACCCCGTTTTAAAAGAACTGGATGCCTAAGCCTGAATTAATAAACTAGGAACTGCTGTTGAAACAATGCAAGGAATTTCTGAAGGAAAGACAGAGGGGACCTTGGAAAAGCAAGAAGGTAGGAAAACTTATCAATTTAATGATCAAGCTTAAAGCAGATCAGAGATACTTTTGCCATTTTATTTCTTGTCTTACTCTTTTAAAAAACGTTTTTCCTCAGAAATAAATGTTAAAGTGGAAATACGTGTAATTATGATTTTGTCAGTTCTTTGGTTTGGAAGGGAGGAGGTGAGGACTGGATTTTGTTTACCCTTGAAAAAGAAAATCATCAGAACTGAAAATTGACAAGCAGGCTATTGCTTCACTTTTCAGGTATGTGAGCTCAGAAAACATCCAGGCTGAGACCTCATAAATTTTCGTTGTGTTTTCCACAGTCTGCGTTTGAGCTGGGGGTTCCCAATAGCTCTAAACGAAGAGGGGGAAATGACAGAAATGTGCAAACTGTTTAAAATGGAAAACCTGAAATCTTTGGCCAGCTCAAATTCTAACGTGTCTGTTCTTCTGTGGTGCTATCACTGGGATTTAAATGGTAGTGTCATTATAATATCCTCGCTGTTGCTGCAGAGTGAATTAGGAGGGGATTTCCCTCATGCCAGCTGCAATTAAGCATGAAATTGGGGTTTTCATTTTACCCCTTTTCTCAGTGTCCATAGAAGTTTTACCCAAACCCTCTCTGGCCAACAAAAAATTTTCCTTGGTCTTGTTTCGTCCTCAAAAAGTTTCCTTCTTTTTGTTCCCGTTTATTTCTAGAAAACCTGAACAAAGCAGTTTGTATTCTGTTGGAAGACCTGTGATAGTGCATGGAGAGCAGCAAACTTTCAAGCTTGATTTTCTATGGGAATGTGATTGAAGTTAACAAGCTGTTTGATGGCTGCTATTGTCCTTTCTATCCATAATCTCGGAACCCTCTTCCAATTTCAGCTAGATCTGACAGATAACTTCAGTTTTCAGAGGCACTAAATTGCAAATTTCAGTAAACTGGGGGCTGGGACAAAAGATCCGAAGCAGTCCTTACTGAGAGAAAACTTGGAGCAGAAAAATGTCATATGTAAAAAATATGTATAAACCAGGGCAGCAGGGCAATGTTAGTGCTCTAATCATGAAGCAAGGCTTGGCCAGAATTTGTATTTCAAAGGAGAGCTCAACCACAAAACCTAGGGCATCAGGCTTCAGGCATTGTGCTGATCATGGAATGATTCTTGCTCTCAGGAAAGACAAAGACTTGTGAATGAAATATTTCTACATAGATATGGAATTTTTTTCGTTATTTTATTTTAAGAGAATGAACTTAAAAACTTACAATAATATGAAGAAAGTGCTTCTGTCTTCCTAAATTTTCTGGTCAGCAATGGAAATACCACATATCCATTCAGGTTTTTTTTCCTGAAGTCCTTCTATTCATTCGTTTGCTTAATGATCCCATAGTTTTTTCTTTTTATTTATGAATGATAAGTAGGAAGTTATTGATTCTTTTCATTAAGTCAAAATAGAAATGTTGACAGAAGGAAGTAATTTGGACCGGGGATCACTTCCTTGTCACCATTTATAAGATATTATGGACTGAAAATGGTAACCGTGGAGTATTGAAACTGAATCTAGTTTTACGTGGCAAGTTTGTTGTTTCCCTGTCTTTCCATCACCGTAAATCTATGTACAATTTCTCTTTTGGATTGGAGCATCTCATCTTTTGAAGCTATAAGTTGGGGGGGTTTTTTATAGTTTTGGTGTGTTTTTCCTTTTTTTTTTTTAATTTGAGAGTTCAAAGAAATGGCCCAATGAGGAAAAAAAAAAAAAAAAAAGGAAAAGCAAGTGATAGGAACAGTGAATGGAACAAATGGACGGTGTTGAACAAGGCAGCAGATCTGCGAAAGGAAATTTGAATGTGAGTCAACAGATTCATCCTGATGCAAAGAAAAAGGAATCCTCATATAATCTGTACAAATGAGGGGTGCACAGAAGGGATGGGAAGTAATACCTCTTTCCCAAATGGATAAAGCCCCATCTGGGACAGGTAACAGTTTGAGAAATGTTTCTACCAATTGGCAAGACTCCAGAGATGAACAGCAAGAGTTATTAGAGGTTCAGAAATCATGGCTTGTGAGAAAAGATGGAACTAGTTGGGTTTGTTTAGTCTAGGGAAGGGAAGAATGTAGAGAGACATGATAATAGCCACTAGGAACAGGACAAGACATGATGTGTTTGAATTGCCTCAACAGAATTAGGGTGGGAATTAGAAAAAAAAAAAAAAAGGCTTTTTTAATGGCAAGATAGTGAAGTGTTGGATTAGCTTGCTTGGGAATTTGTGGAGTCTTTCACTGGATATTTAAAGAGAGATTTAGACAAACATTTGCCAGGTGAGTTATAAGACTGAAGTTTGCCTATATATAACCCTACCTGGGGTGGGAGAATGGACTGGGTGACTTCTTAAAGTCTGTAGCGGCTTACTTTTTATCTCTATTGGTTTAAAGAGTGAGTGGATTTCTTACAATTGTTTAAAATCATGATTTTTAATATTTTAAAGATTTTTTTAAAGTGAACAGGGCCTAATCCTCTGTTGCTCACACACAGATGTGCACATCACTGTATTCAAACCAGCCTTGTCCTCACTGATTATTATCCTGACTGTTCATTATTCCAAAAATTTTATGTCTAGAAACAAATGACTTTTAAGGATATATTAGATTTTGAGTTTTCCCTTCACAGTAACTATAAACTGTGCAATATATATTTTTAAATGCATATCCCTCAGTATTTTGAAAGTTGAATGATTCTATTAATAACTGGCTTAGTAAGCTTTAAAGTAGCTTTATAAGTCTGATACATCTTTACTTAGGAAAACTACTTCTGGGATATATTCAGTTATACTCTCAAATCTGAAAAGATTGTAATATTTGTGGTTTTACTCTTTTTTCACTGTGAAAAATAGATACAGATAAAGGGGAGCTAATTGGACATTGGCTGGAACATCCTTTCCCTTTAATCAGTTTTAAATTTAATGACTTCTAATTCTACTGCTTTCCCTCTGCTTCTGAATTCTTGGTTAAAATAAACAAAACTGCATGATTTGCAATCCTTATGCCAGTCTTTCTTGGTGCCTCTTCTCACTCACCTGTCTAAAATCCATGGACCTGTTATTTCCAGTCAGTCTTGCAGGTGTTCTTTTGTCTCCCTAAATGTCAAAATTGGCTGTTGACTGGATATATTTCAAACAAGTGCATGTCACATGCACTGAGAGACAGCTGAGAAAAGCATCTTTGGAGCAGCAGAATAGCAGAGGGCTTTAGTTTGGTTTTTTTTGGACCATTTTAGTTAACTAAGAACACAAAAATTACATACAAGACAGGTTACATGGCATTTTCTGTCATCTTAAATGCGACAGAAACTACCAGCAGGGATGGAAAAGCCTGGCAAGGTCCTTTCAAGAGGGTGATACATCACAATCTGCTTCAAACACTACATTTCACCTTCACTGTTAGCCATCAAACTTGAAGGATACAACTTAATAGTAGGAATATTTTAAGTAATATTCTGAGGAGAAATAGAAGCAAGTGTAGCAGGGAAATACAGCACCACCTTAGTCTGGGTGGGCATAGATGGAAAAGAGAAACAAGCTACTGAAAACCCCCATACAATTGAGCCTGTCAAAGTATGGAACTTAAAGATAAATATTGGTTTTAAAAGGTCTGAAATTATTCCATTTGAATTGAGATGAAAGGCAGTAGTTAAATGTTTTGGAGGAGCATGTGGGCGACAAGATCTTAATGAGCTATAAAACCAGCAACTGTATCAGGTCAGTTTGCTTCAGTATCTAATAGAGTCAAAAATGTCACTTTTCCAGAGACACATTTTAAAGGTTGTTCCCATCCTTTATCCACTGTTTAAAAGTTTGTCCACGTGCAAATTTTTTTGCCATTTTTTTCCATCTAACTTTTGGTGCATTTGATAAAGTTTGTCTTTCTTTACGTGCACAAATGCAGAATTCATGGTTTCTGTGGTTCTCTTGTGAGGAACTGCAAAATATTGTCATTGTGGAAGTATTTCAGGAGGTTTGGAAGCAACAATTTCAACAAAGACTTTGTTTTGATTGCCATTTGTTTTGATATTATATAAATAATTTAGAGTCTATTAATAAGAAAACAGGTTGATTTTCTCCAGCACACAACTGGAGAAACACATCCTGTGATGGGTGGGCAGCTGGATCATGGTTTGAGCACAGAGGGTGACAGTGACTGGGGTGACATCAGACTGTGACCTGTCACTAGGGGGGTTCCACAGGGCTCCATCTTAGGCCCAGCGCTCTTCTACATCTTCATAAATGACTTGGACACAGGACTGGAAGGGACACTGGGCAAGTCTGCAGATGACACAGAACTGGGAGGAGCTGTTGACTCCCTCAGAGGCAGGGAGGCCCTGCAGAGGGACCTGAACTGGGCAATCACCAACCCTGTGACGTTCAACGAGGGGAAGTGACGGATTCTGCACCTGGGACGGGACAACCCCGGATGTAGGGACAGACTGGGGGATGAGATGCTGGAGAGCAGTGCCGGGAAAGGGCCCTGGGGGTCCTGGTGGGTGGCCAGTTGGACACGAGTCAGCAGCGCCCTGGCAGCCAGGAGGGCCAACCCTGTCCTGGGGGCATCAGGGACAGCATCGCCTGGACCAGGGAGGGGATTGTCCCGCTCTGCTCTGACCTGGGGCGGCCTCACCTGCAACATTGGGGCAGTTTTGGGCANGGTGAAGGTCTGTGAGGGGAAGCCCTGTGAGGAGCGACTGAGGGCACTTGGTGTGTTCAGCTGGAGAAGAGGAGACTGAGGGGAGACCTCACAGCATCTGCAGCTTCCTCAGGAAGGGAAAGAGAGGGACAGGCATGGATCTCTTCCCTCTGGTGGCCAGTGACAAGACCCAAAGGAATGACCAGAAGCTGTTCCAGGGGAGATTTAGGTTGACTATTAGGAAAACTTTCTTCCCCCAGAGGGTGGTTGGGCACCGAACAGGCTCCCCAGGGCAGTGGGCACAGCGCCAAACCTGACAAAACTCAAGGAGTGTTTGGACAACACTCTCAGGCACGTGGTGGATTCTTGAGATGTCCTGTGCAGGGCCAGGAGTTGAACTCAATGATCCTTGTGGGTTGCTTCCAACTCGGCATATTCTCTGATTCTATGACCTACAATTCTACTATCTTGTAGCCCAGAGGCCACAGCAGTCATCCAAGTGTCCAAAGGACAAAAAGCAGCGGACAAAACCTTGGTCTCCTTCACTGGCACAGTTGTGCTGTGTGTCCCTCAATATGTATTGCAATCTTAGGATGGGGCTTTCTCGTTTCTCCTAGGAAAGAAAGATTTTATTCCAGTGCAATTTTTATTCCAGTATGTTTGTGGAGCTTTTTTCCCCTTAAAACCAGCAGAACAAAACAAATACTGAAGCCCCTAAGATGTTAATAAAAATGGAAACTCTTGTCTTCCAGTCAGCTCTAGCTTGTACTTGTTACCAGTTTTGGGGAAGATGCTCCCACAACTTCAGAAAATTAACAGCAGAGAATACCTTCACACAGCAAATACATTCATTCATATGGCATCTGTGCATATCTGGATATAATTTGAAGACTTCTGTGATGTACAATTCACCAAATGCCTTTTTTCCACACTGGAAACAATGATGACCCAAAGTATTGGCTTGCGCTAACCAGTCTTAATGTTGTTGTGATGACTTGGGGTTTTGCTCAGCTCTGAAAAGAAATTTCATTGCCACTGTATGAAAAATAAAAATTAAAAAAAAAAAATTAAAAAAAAAAAAATTAAAAAAAAAAATAAAAAAAAGGAAAGTAAGCTACCATATTGTCACCATTCTCTATCAGTTTTCTAGATGAAACTGCCAAGTGACATCTAACTTGTGATTTATTTGTACAAATTAAGAGCAGACCCATTATGCCAGCCCCATAAGACCCTGGGTGTTTGCAACAGCCAATTACTGTGGAAACTGCTTAAACAAATAGATGTTTGGATAAGGATTTGGAACAAATGCCTCCATTTTTGAAAAAGTTCTTGCAAAATATCATTAGACCAAGCAACTCCAACCACTTCATCTGTTTGTTGCTACATCTATTTCCTTCTCTGGAATTCTTCACTGCAGATCTACAAAGGAATAAATGAAAAACTGCTGTTCTCCCACTCAACCTACAGCAAGCAGCCTTTGAAAACAACTCTTCTCATCTGTTACATTCCAACCATATTTAGCTGGTTTTTATCAGACCTGTGTGGTAGGAAATGATCTACAGGGGTTTTGTAAGACTGAAATATGAGGATATTCAAGTCCTGCTTTGAATCCACTGTAATCCTGCACATGAACTCGTGTCATTGAAATCAAGTTCATAAAAGCATACCTGTACACACCCTTTCTGAAGTCAAGTCTAAGTGCCTCTGGTGCTGGAATCCTGCTTGCTGTGGCAAATCCTGCTTCTCCAGGGAAAAGCATAGCATGACAAGTACCCAGTGCCTTGCTATTCTCTTCCATTCCCTTTAATCTTTCCGAACTGTGTGCATGGAACAAAAAAATACACAGGCGGCACATAAATTAAAATCACACATTTTAATACAGAAATACACGCAGGTATAATTTTATACAAATGGAAAGGGAAACTCTGATGGCTCAGACTGACTACCCCAGAAATTTTAAACCCAACACTTGCTTTATGAAGGTTCAAACAAAGGAAGTGTGATATTTGGTTTATTGACATGTGACACTGAAGCCCACATGCAACATGTTATGAGACTAAGTCACTAATTATCTTTTCGGTGTTAAATATTTCTATTAGCTATATCTGGGTTTCTTTTAGTATTTTTACACTCACACACACAAATTTATTTTATCCCACTTACAGTTACAGCTTTTAACAGGCTTCCCAAGCAGCGAGATTCCCAGTCAATGTCCTGTTTACCAAGTTATCTGTGTTCATGTTTCCCACCGCCTCTAGGACTGATTATGGAGAATCATGCTGGATAATTAACATCCTGCTGTTTTTTAAAGATATACTTCTGTTAAGAAGGATAAAAATGTATTTTTTTTTTTTAAATTACGATATTTTAACACTTGAAATGTGAAAGTCCATGGAGGGAAGTTGTTTTATTAAAAAAGTGCAAAACGGCAGAATCTCATAAACATCCCTTTCTCAAATTTAAAAATTACAGAAATATATATAAGTCATCAGAAATTAAAACTACAGAACATAAAACAAAGTCAATCATGTTAATTAATAGTTCTGATAGCAAAAAATCTTTCATCTTATTTGTTTTGTTGATTTATGGACTAGCTAGTATCTGCCTGCGATGTGAGAGAAAAGTACAGTCCAGCAGTCCTTCCCACAGAAATAGTTCCAAAGGACATTCCAGAACTTGGGACAGTAAAACATAAAAATTAAATTAAAAAGTATTACCAGAAATATTAGCGTGACAAAATTCAAACAAATAAATATCCCACAATTAGACTTGGAGTGGACAAAACACAAAACAGAACAGAGAGTCCAGACATGAAAGAGATCTTACAAAGCATGAAACTAGAAAAGGACAGGAATTAAAGATGTGAGAGGTGGGATTTCTCTTTATTTCCCTTTTCTGGGGCCTGTGTTTTTAACTTGATTTAGAATTGTTGTTTTTAAAAAAATGGTTTGAAGTTTGAGGTAATAAGTCTGGAGGTAGAAATATTGAGGAGACACCCAAAAACAATACCTGAATCTGGAAATAAGAAAGGTTAAGGCAAAAGAACTCTCCAAAAAATACTGAATAAAAGTGCAGGTTGGAGTTCAGACATTGAGGATGGAGAAAGAAAGATGCAGAACAATTTTCATTGGACAGTCCCAGATCATACCTTGCATGTTCATCAAACCCAAAAAATTAGAATTGAGGCAAAATGAATCTGCTTTGTCTCCCATGTAGGTACTATGAGTAGGAGGAGACTGTTCATGTTTAAGCCTTTTGGTGCCAAGCCACAAATTAAATATGGTTTATAAATATAATTTATAAATGTATTTTATTAAAATAAATTAAATACACCTCTGCATCCACTTTAAATCCAGGTGACTTTAGGCACCACAAGGATTTATATGTTCTTCAATCCATGTCACACAGTAGGTGAGCAGTACAGTCAGGAACAGACCCCAGATTTGCTGGCAGGACCACACAGAATTAAACCCATGACCTATGGCTGAAACATCAGGCACCAAAGAATGAAAAAAGAAGATCAAATATACTTTTCTAAACACTTTGCGAAATAAAATGATGGGGTTTTTTCCCAGCACTCCAATCCCATAAGCACCTTTTTGTTTTCAGTGCTTGATGCTATTTGGTTTCAGTTTGTGGTTTTGCTATTGTTCTTTTAAACGAAGTAAAGAAATATACACTAAATAAAATGGGGAGTGTAGCTGACCTCTAACATTTCATGAAAGAACTTGTTATGTTTACCCCATTTAAATGAAAATCAACTTTGACTGGTGCAAAATAAAGACTAGAAGGAACAAGGCAGTTGGATAACAGAGAGTTCTCCTAGCAGGAAACTCTTTACAAGATAGGTCTAGATTATGGGACCAAATATTTAAGCGGACACTTGGCAGAGATCTAAATTCACTGGAAAGTGGGTGTTTTACAGCTATGATAGGCCTCTAAGGCAAGTGCCCTGGGCTTGTTTTATTCTTCTCCTGCATTTTCTCATGCATGTCTTGACTACTGTCTCAAAATACCTACCTATTACCAACCTACTTACACAGTTCATGATTCAGTTTATGGAGCAGATCATCCTAAGTGCAATCACACAGCACCTACAGGATGGACAAGGGATCAGACCCAGCCAGCACGGGTTTAGGAAGGGCAGGTCCTGTCTGACCAACCTGATCTCCTTCTACGATCGGGTGACGCGCCTGGTGGATGAGGGGAAGGCTGTGGATGTGTCTGTCTGCACTTCAGCAAAGCCTTCGACACCGTCTCCCACAGCATACTCCTGAAAAAGCTGGCAGCCCACGGCTTGGCCAGGGGCACTCTGTGCTGGGTTAGGAACTGGCTGGAGGGCCGGGCCCAGAGAGTGGTGGGGATGGAGCTGCATCCAGTTGGCTGCCGGTCACTAGTGGTGTCCCCCAGGGATCAGTGTTGGGCCCAGTCCTGTTTAATATCTTTATCAACAATTTAGATGAGGGGATAGAGTGCACCATTAGTAAATTTGCAGATGACACCAAGCTGGGGGGGAGTGTTGATCTGCTGGAAGGCAGGAGAGCTCTGCAGAGGGACCTGGACAGACTGGAGAGCTGGGCTGATTCCAACGGGATGAGGTTCAACAAGGCCAAGTGCCGGGTCCTGCACTTTGGCCACAACAACCCCCTGCAGCGCTACAGGCTGGGCACAGAGTGGCTGGAGAGCAGCCAGGCAGAAAGGGATCTGGGGGTGCTGATTGACAGGAAGCTGAACATGAGCCAGCAGTGTGCCCAGGTGGCCAAGAAGGCCAATGGCATCCTGGCCTGGATCAGGAACAGTGTGGCCAGCAGGAACAGGGAGGTGATTCTGCCCCTGTACTCGGCGCTGGTGAGGCCACACCTGGAGTGCTGTGTCCAGTTCTGGGCCCCTCAGTTCAGGAGGGATATTGAGGTGCTGGAGCAGGTGCAGAGGAGAGCAACGAGGCTGGTGAAGGGACTTGAACACAAGTCCTATGAGGAGAGGCTGAAGGAGCTGGGGTTGTTTAGCCTGGAGAAGAGAAGGCTCAGGGGAGACCTCATCGCTCTCTATAACTCCCTGAGAGGAGGGTGTAGTCAGGTGGGGGTTGGTCTCTTCTCCCAGGCAACCAGCAGTAAGACAAGAGGGCATGGCCTTAAGCTGTGCCAGGGGAGGTTTAGGTTGGATATCAGAAAGAAATTCTTTACAGAGAGAGTAATCAGCCATTGGAATGGGCTGCCCAGGGAAGTGGTGGATTCTCCATCCCTGGAGGTTTTCAAGATGAGGCTGGATGTGGCACTGAGTGCCATAGTCTGGTAACCGCGTTGGTGTTGGATCAAGGGTTGGACTTGGTGATCTCCGAGGTCCTTTCCAACCCGTCTGATTCTATGATTCTATGATTCTATGATTCTATGATTCTTCTTTCAAATACCAGAGGAAATTTGTGATGGTGTATACACCAGCTCTGAAGATACAAGCCAAAGCTGAAAAATAATGGAAGTTGAAAAATGGAAAACTCTGGAGTGTGTAGACTTGGGGCTTTGCTTCCATTTCTATAGAGAGGAATCCCAAGTAAAACACCAGCTTATGTATAGGCTTTGAATGTACCAGAGCAAGTTTTTGTTTGGCTCAAAGGAACTGTTTTCCGGTTTCCATCCACAACTCACCTTTTCTTGGCATTTCACTGGAGAATCATGGAATC